>JAATLQ010038149.1:0-43746 GCA_013421005.1 Heliconius erato x Heliconius himera | reverse complement strand
GTTATTGGGATCTATACGTAATCGCGTCACACGAAATACAGGATGGATAAAAATCGTGAAAAGAAAAAAAAATCCTACGTCCAAACTGTTGAGGCATCTTGATTAATTTCTTTGGGTCTAGGTTTGAAATATTTTACCCTATATGCTGTTTCCGTAAATGGAGCGCTGCCTCTTCCACCCTGTATACCAACCTGTGAATTGACACCTACCAAAATTATAATTATCATGTATATATTAGATACATATCTATGCTATAAATTATATTAAAAATAAAGCCATTTTTTATATTTTGTTTATTGTATTGCTCCTTCAATATTGACCTATAGAATTATATAACATTGCAATAGACCTTACTAACTAGGCTTGACACTTTAGGAGCCATTGTAGCATAGTGGAATGGTCTCTGATACTAGCACCCATGATAAATGGTTGTTTCTGTATTTAGTTACACTAAATGCAGTTTTGATTACCACCATTTAACACAACACAACATAACATTTAATATCTCAAGCAAAGCTGATAATTGACACTCTAATCTGTGCTTGATTGAGACACTAGATTATGTGTCTAGGATAAACAGCTATGTGGGAAAAAGCATGACACTGTTAGTATTTTATATAAAATATTACTTTTAATGTTTGCAAAACAAACAGTTCACCAAATTAAGAACCTTATAATATATTCATATTTTTTATAACAAAACTTTCAGATATTTTACCAATAAAAGTTAACATATAAGAAATATAATCAAAATTATTTCAATTAAGTAAATATTCACCTCTCCCTTCATTCCCTTTATTAGTGTTCTCCGATCAATACCTGGTTCAGGATTGTATACAACTCGTACCATACCATTCCATGTTCCAGGATTAGCTGCATTAGGTGCTGTAAATAAAACAAAATAGGTATACCGATATAGCTGAAAAAAATATGCATACACACTATTATCCAAACATTGAAATATTTTTTGACAAAAATTTTTATTTGCAAATATTTAGACATTGAATAAATTGAATTTACTATAATTTTAGTTTATAACTAGAAAGGATAGAGATAGGGAAACTAGTGTTGTTTCACATTGCATGTTGAGTACCAGTACTCAATATGCACCCTATATTATTTGAATTGCATTTTAACTACCAATCACCATTTATATTCAAATATATGGAAATCATGCCAATAGAATAATTATTTAATTTACATTTGCAAAACCAACTTACTATTTCAAATCACACTTCATACCTTTTATACTGTAAGCTAAGTATTTTCCACTGATATGTACAGCCAATAACTGTCCAGGGTAAAACTTGGGCTCCCAATTGTAATCAACAAGGCTCTTCAATTTCACTTTGGAGCTTCCATGGTTGTGACTACCGGCATTGGTGGTGACCACCACATCAGATGCATAGATCTCAGAGCTACATACACCATCTCCCTCTGAGAATGATCTGAGTGGACATGAAAATTATATGAGTAGTGAGTAATTTAGGTATAAAATAATAATGGATGCTATAAAAAAATATAGAAATTTTGTATAAATTACTTTTAATGTTTATTTCCAAGGATTAGAATAAAATATTGTGTAGAAAAATTTTACATATTTTAATAGTATACTTAAAAAAAAGTTCGTTTTATTGTTGGTAAAATTTTAGCTACATACATATATATATTGTTCTAAATAAGGATTTAAGGTACATTTAATGTAAGCAGTACACTAAGTAATGGAACAGGTTACATCATATTTAATTTTAAGTCATTTTGTTTGCTTTAACTCAAATTTATTGTGGTATAAAGTGCCTATGCGAAAGACTCTGAAAAGTTTCTTAAAAATATCATCTAAGCAATTTTAAATTAGAAGTTACTCACATAGTTTGAGTTGTATCTGTTAACTTCGGAAGCATAGTTGTAGGTTGCATTTTTGCGTCAATCTTCAATTCTACACATTAATTATAAAAATGTGAGTCAATTTTGTAATAAGGGAGTAATTTTGCCTAAAACTCGTTCTAAAAATTTCGCGAACGCGACACTAAAGCCGACCGACATTCGACATATAATACGTTTCGTTTCATATTTTATGAAAGTTTTTGTTACTACCCATTTTTAAGATAAATATTATATTATATTTAAATAAAGAAATGTTCAATTCCAAGTAAAAAGTTATATTTTAATAATGTTTCACTTAAAGTATTTAAATTTTATGGAAATTGCACATAAATTTATTAAAACTATATTTTATACCGTAATAGTCATAAAAATATAATATTCTGTATCTGTATTCTGTGCTGTCACATTGCATATTATATCTATTATCTACATACATTCAGAATATAGCTGACAGCTGACAAAGCAGTGAATTGATTTTCCGAAAATGGTAAAATATAATGATTTTTTGATTTTGAAATATTTTTGTAACATTTGAATATATCATTATGAAGTTACATGTTACAGTCGCTGGCAGACAAAATAAATATGCTCATGGCCCGGCCAGGGCCAGAAAATGCCCAAAAAGATGACGTTCCCTGGTGGATGCGCTACGCTGCCCGAGGGTTGGGGACAGTTGGCAGTTCCAGTATGTATCATTTTCTCTTTATACTGCCTATATATATTCGAAAATGTAATTATCTTATACATAAATAAGGTAAATTCGCTAGGAGGCGTCTTAATTCTTTATCTTATCAGGTCTTATTGTCCAAACTATTACTTAAAAGAGAAAGGTTTATTTGTAGATAAATAAAATAAAAAAGGCATGAAGATTATTAAAATTGGGATATTTATTTTAAGTAGGAAATATTATATTTTACTCATAATACTTAAATGAATAAAATAATTAATTTATTTTAAAAGTTGGATAAAATAAATATATAAAAATTTAAGGTAGAGTTGTAGATTATAATTATAATATTTTTATAATTAGTATGTATTCATGCTTCTCTAAAAATAGTTTTAATAATTCCACATCCTTTAAATCAATTGGTCACAATGAGAACAAATGTTTACACCCACTTAACAAGTATGCTTTATAATAATAACAGTAAGGTATAATGTAGCTACAGTAAGATTGTTAACATATAAAATTTATTTTAGATCTGATCTAAAAGTCAAATTTAATTGTACATTCTCTACACTACTATGAATCATACATACTTGAGACTCCAATAGTCAATGTTAAATGTTTTTACAATAAATTTTTATTATTGTTGAGATTGCTGCAGCACACAAGCACAATCTCCAGTCATGTATCACTTATACTACTACACATCACTTTATTTATTTTTTAAATTAAAAATAAGACAACAGGTAAGTAAAAGTTTAAGATATAATTGAAATATTGTAAAGAATTGAATTTAAATAGTAAATTAAAAATAGTATTAAATTTATAAAAAAAATGGTATACAATGTACCCTGTTTGATGCTGTTTCTAATTTTTGATTAAAAAGATTTATTTTTCTCAAAATGATTTTTTGTCTCTTGAACTACAAGGCACTTTAGATTTTTTTTACTTTTATGTCTTCCGAAAGAGTCTATTAAAATTTAAAACCCTATTTTTTATTTCATTTTGAAAAAAAGTATATATTTAGATGTACAGATTATAAAATTATTTAGTATTGATGTATAACTAGTAAAAAAATATTGAATTATAAAACTAAAAAAAAATATTACATAGGAAAATCTTAAGAGGTTGTTATCAATATAATGGTTGTACTGTGAGATATGAAGATATCTACAGAAGTGTAGCCTGTAAAGACTGTAGTTGAGGGTTCTAACTCCAATATTCAATTTTCTCACTCTGATAAGCCAAAGAGCAGTGTTGAGATCCAAACACTCAATGTGTAATGACTCAAATTTTTAAGAAAGAGATCACATTCTCTCTGCCAACCCTGATGTGCGAGAGATACAGCTACAAGCTAATTTATTTTTATTTTCTTTTTATTCCACATAAGTAGTAACATAAGGCGAGGCATTGTTGAGTGGCGGAAGTCAACGCCAGGCTTTTGCCTTGGTGTCAGAGCAAAGACTTAAAAAATATTGATAAACAATAATTTATTGCCCCGAATGGAGATCGAAATCACAATCGTCGCGTTACAGTCACACCCTTTTGAATTGCGATCACGGTGGCCTCAAAGTGTATATAATACACATATTAATGTTACTTATGTATATGTTCTGCTTGTTTAGTAACATAATGTGCCCCATTATATCCATTTACATTCAAATTTATGTAAAGCACATTTCTATGCATAAGTTAAATTTTCTTCTAATTATTAGTTCTATTGAATAAGACATTTAGTTATTAGATCATATGACTATAGTCAGATTTAATTTTATTTTTTTTACTACCAGATGAACATTATTATTTTATTAGATTTATATTTATTCCGACATTTTGTTTCTATACATACAGAATTTCTGATTGTTCTCTATTTATAACAAATTTTAGAGACACTTTTTAGCATATTGAATTGTTCCATTAGACAGATGCAACAAAAATACTTTATATAAAAATATTTGGATATATACTATGATCTTCATCTATTCTACATTAAATTGAAAATGTTTATTCAAGAAGGATTAGACTTTTTAATCGCATTCATTGCAGTCAGTAAGTTGGACGCGTTCCTACTGCGTCACGATGTCGTTTTCGTCATTATTTAATTAATGTACTTAGGTATCAAACTAATGTATTTTTTTATTTGTCAATATTTTTGTAGATTGTTGTAATTTCCTTTTATACTCCCCGTTAAAAGTGCACCTTTCCACAATATGTCCAGAATTCGGCGGAAAGTTTTAACATTGGGTTCCCAGGTTCCCTCTGCCTGCGCTAACAAAAAAATATCATTTATTGTATCTGTATGCTCTTTACCGCATCTGCTATGCGTAAAGGGGGAGAACATAGTGTTTAAACACTCCGTAATTAACGAATAAATCAGACATTTTGTGTAAAACTTAATTATTCCATTCCTTTCCAGTCGCTATATTCATGGGCATCTTCAACTGCATCAGTATAGTATTCGCCAATGTGGATTGTATGATTGCTGGTATATGGCAGATGCTGGCGGGCTTCCTGGTGATAGTGTGCGAGGCGCCATGTTGTTGTTTCTGCATAGATTATGTACAGGCCCTATCTGATAAGATTGAGACAAGGCCATATTGGAACAAGGCCGCTATGTATATGGGGTGAGTTGAATTACATGCGATGGTAATGGGTTCGTTATCAAACATGCGTTCACTAGAAATTAAAAAGATAGAGAATTAAGTGTCTGAACACCACTTCTTTCTTCGTTGACCACGGAATGTGGAAAAGACGTAAAAAAAAGGTTTTCCAATAGTACCAAAAGTTTAATATTAGTTAACTTTTTCCTTAATACTTTACCCTTATAATCAACATTTGGAAATGTAAAATTAATTCCATGTTCAATTTCCCTCTTCCATAAATATAATTAGTTACAGGCCAGTCTTGGCGCAAAGGTACAAGTATGCTACTGTAAGTGTGAAAGGTTGTGGGTTTGATTTCCACTCAAATAAATAAAAAAAATATTCAATACTTTCATTTTCTCGCTCTGGGAACGAGGCAAAGCGCGGCGTTCCATACTGTTAAAAAAGAAATGAGAAATCAGTGGAAAGTGGGGAACGGAAGTGTCTTAATGGGAAGCAGTATGTTAACATTAGGTTCCCGGGTACCCTCTGTCTGCTCTACTAGTGTCGTTTGTGCTTTTATTGGAAATCCACCGGAAAAGACACGGCACACTACCGCCACTTAATACAATCGGTAGTCGCAAACAATATCAAGTGACGTCATCGTAATCACAGTACTATAAAAAATAAAGTTACCAGGATCGAAACCCACATCTGTTAGATAAGCTCCAAGCTGATTTTGATTGTTAACCAGGAATGTATCTGCAAACTGTTAAAACTTTTGAACGGTTTCCAAGTTTTTAGTTTAAAAACTAACATGTTTCTCGCCAGAAGACATGAATAGAGTATATACAAAGCTGAGAAGTCCAAACTACTATGGTCTTACTAATTGGGTATCATTTTCTACCTTCAGACTCCATCATCTGCTACTCTGTATGATGATGATGATCTTATATTAATAAAAAGTACTTTAGAAAGAAGCCGGTCGTGGCGCAGCGGCACGAGTTGTGACTGCAAAACCGACTGGTTGTGGGTTTGATCCCCACTCGAGGAGATGAAATATTTACTTAAATTTATATTTCCATTTCTTCGCTCTGGTGTCGAGGTTAAGCGCGGCGTTGAGTTCTGCCACTCAACACGCAATACCTCCAGAATTCGGCAGAAAGTGGGGAACGGAGTGTCTTAACACTAAGTTCCCTCTGCCTACCCTGCTGTGTGCGCGATATAGCGTGAAGCTAATTTTATTATTTAAAGAAGCTAGTTAAATATATATTTTTATAGGTTGGCGTTGCCCCCTTTCTTCATGTGTTTCTTCAGTGTCTCCACGTGGTTGGGCAGTGGTCTTATATTCGGCACTGGTATTCTGTACGGCATGATGGCGCTGGGCAGGAAGTAAGTTTATTTTCAATATATAATATATTCATATATCATTATAGTGTGCGTTCATTTGGGATTTATGTAATTTGAAAAATCAGTGTTTTAATGCAAAACTTGACAAAATTTTATAAAATATAACTTTAATATATATTTTTAATACAGCGTGTAACAGTGTGGAAAGCTTCATCTAAATTGGTTCTGTCATTTTTGAGTAGCTCACTAACAAATGTTTAAAACTGCGATTTTCCTTTCTTATAACTTTATAAATTAAATAATCTATATTTTTGTATATTAATTTTTTAAAAAGACTCTTATCGTTCTACTAATGATGAGAGACATAAAACTAATCAATCAACTGTAATTTGTTACATTTGTTGCCGAACTAATGGATGTTATTCTAAAAATATAAAAACATTTTATTTATTCAATATCGGATTTAAGTACTTTATCAAGAGATAGTTTCTTTAAAATCATTGTAATAAGTACCTTGAATATGAGCTTTATAATATTTGTCCAAACTTTTGACATTTGAAGACATGACTGAATGAGGATATGTTGAAAAATAACAATTTCATGAAAATTCATCTTAAAGTTTTTAAATGTGGACTGCTCCCAAGGGACGCGGGTTCAAATCCCCTATGTCCAAATTCTTGTATGTATTCTAAATAGGTATTAATCTTAAAGTTTCTTTTTAGTTTTTGTTGGATGACGCTAAATAAAAAAGTAGTGTACATACGTTGGTATAAAAAAAATACAATTTAATTGAAAACAACTTTGCTTAAAAACTCAATATGTGCATAGTACTGTTGATAAATGTGGAATAGTATCATACAACCTCCATACATTCAAGTCTTCAGTTGTCAGATGGGTTATTCGTTCCTAATATGTGTATTTGTTCTGTGTTAACGTGTCTAAAGTTTAATCTAAGCGTATGTGTGTACTTTGTGGATGTTATTTTTTATGTTATACAAAAAGAATTTCAAAGTTAGTTTATGAGTATTTTTGAAATTCAATTTTTTTCGTAAAAAAGGCAGCTTAAAAGCAGCTCGATTATGATTTTCATAGTCAAATCGATTAAAATTTTAAATTCACAAAACACACACACTCACGTGTATGCGACACGTAAACATTAACAACGTGTCTCGTGTCGTCACTATTGCGTACACATTACTAACGGGTGGGGCACGGCTAGGGGCACGCGGGACGACATGGCCGCGATGGCGGCGGGCGGCACCACGCCCCCCGGCCCGCCCGCGCAGGACCACACCGTCACCCTCATGGAGGACCCTGACGTGTGGCGCCCTAACTAAGGCAATAACCGTTACTCATCGTATGTCACGGGCGGCTCGCTTGCTTGCTTTGCATTGTGTTGGATACACACAAAACACACGCACTCACACACAGAGACGCACAGATTCAGACACACAGACACGATGCTTTTGCTTTGCTTTGCACGTTGTAAATGATAGTATTGTATTAGGTCTTGTGGTTTTGACCTTAAAATTATAATGTAGCTTTTTCACTATGTGGCGTTCTAACTACCCTCAACACAAATTGCTCCGAATTTGTGTTTATGATGAACTGATGGACAATATGCTTGTATTGCTTCGCTTTGCATGAGATTAAATAGTAGTGTTTTTGTTATGTCATGCTGTATCGCTGGCGGGGCAGTTAGAGAAAACGGGGCGCTAAACGCTACGATCTCTACATACCTCTTTCGCCTCGTCCACTGTTATTAACCTCTTTACATTCCTTCCGCCTTCTCTTGCCTTTCTTACTTCTTACTCTTAATTCATTAATAAACATTGCGATTTTTGTCACTCATTGTCTCGCTTGGCCATACCACCGGAATAAGTTCTTCTTCATTCTCACCGTGATATCCTCGTTGGAAGTTGCCATCCTGTGTATCACTTCACTGTGAATTCGATCAGCTAATCTGACTCCGCATATCCTACAAAGAGATCGCATCTCCACATCCACCATCCATTCACCTTGATGTGTTATTTTGTGCTTTTAGTGATGTCCGTCCCAACTGCGCAATGATTCATATATTTTTTAAATTATTTAATTAATATATTTTTAGTTAATCTTAAATTTTTAATTGCTCTTTAATGTAAACAATAAAAGCAGAATTTTCAATTAGTTATCGTATGTACTGCTAAGTGTTTAAGATAAGAGTTGTAAACAAATTAAACGTCACATTTCGTGCCATTGTTATCTACATATATTTACTTTTAATTACTTTGAATTGCAAAGTAACTTATAGTTCTCTTCATTTTTTTTTATTATTTCTTTTTAATAATAAAATTATAATTTGAATTATTATATATCTAGTAACTCGCTTAAAGGCCACAGTTCCATTTCAATTATCTGTCAAGCACTTTGATTCACTATGTTGAACCCATCGCACATATAATCAAACATATACGTGCATATTTCATAAGAATGCTTTTCAAAATAAACTTGTTGTTACAATTCCTAAAACTTATTATTTTATAGAGCGTCAAGAGACGATATGAGATCGTCGGCTGCCAACATCGAAGCTGGCGTGGGTCCGTCGACGACCGCGCCAAAAGCTAACTTGGTCACCAACGAGCAGCCTTTCAGTTTTACCAGACCCCCACAATGATGTAAGTTAACCAATATTGGCCACATAATGTTAGTCATACAATTTTGGGCAACTAGTTTTAGTAATGTTGATTTTCAAATGTTGGTCACCATTTGTTGGTAATTTAATGTTGCCTGACCAATATTGGTGGTTCAATATTAGCAGCCAACGGTTGGTCACCCTATGTAGTTCATTTAATGTTGGACAACAATATAGGCTGACCAATGTTAGCCATCCAATGTTGGTCAACCAATGTAACTCAATCACTATATTTTTTTCGCTGTGGATAATCCCTTTAGTTGTAATAGATCGATTTTAATTGGACTGTCTATGCTTTTAATATTGATCATATAAGAATTTAATTGTTACATATTTTTGTCTTATTTTCTAGTTTAATCTGAAATAACTTATAAATTTATATAAATACGTATTTATATGTATATTTTCAAGAATTTTATTATATATTTTGATTTTTTTTAGGCTTTATGTTGAATAAAATATGTGGTAAGACTACCTCTTGTATCCAATACCCCGTGTACCAATATTAATGATATATTGTCACCCAATGACAATATATCATTAATATCGATACTACCAAGCAATAATCCCGTAAATGTCTACTTAAACAAAAATAATATGATTCGTATGAATTGAAACGAATTCAAATAATTAACATCATATATCAATGTTAATAAAAAATAACTTTCTTTTACTTTATAAAAAAGTACTGTCTATTATTCCATATATAAATTTATTAAATTGTATAATATAAATTTTACACATACGTTTTATACACTTTTGTGCTTCGAAAAAGGGTATAAGTCTTAAATTGACGAAATTTGGTTTATAAAAGTTATCAGATGAGTTGATCTAATAATGTAAATATATTACAAATTTCTAAAAATTAAATATATATCGAAAGGTATAAAAATGACACCAAATAGAGTCTAAAACATATAGAAATTAATTGCGGACTAAAATCTGTAACAATATTCAAAATTTTTAAATATTGCTCTTGCAGTTTAGCCTAAGACTTCCAAGAACTTTAAAACTTAATAGACAGAATGATTCAAAAGATCATTCTATTTATTATCGAAAACCGCATTAAAATCGTTGTGTAACTTGAAATATCTAAGCATACATTTTTGAGAAATTACTTTGTTATAAATTTAAAGGATCCAAAGAAAGTATAATAGGTCTTTAAAATGCTATACATATAAATATACCTAAGAAAGGTACAACAATTTCTTCTAAATAATAAAAATTTTGAACTTATACCGGTTTTTTAAGAAGCCTAAATATATAAAACGGTGTTAAGAAAGTTAAATTGTTGTCATGTCCCCTATTTAAGATGTGTGTATGTATATAGGTGTGTTTATTAATATTCTGCCAAATCTTATAAACTAATGGCAGCTTCTCACCTATGAATATTATTAAAAAGTTAAATATAATATTAAATTTAAACAGTCGCTCGACATATCCAGTTTTGAATTTGTTGCTATTGATATATTTATAGAATTATCTAAATTACCATTAAAATTTGACCGCATACTGTAGATTTTTGTTGTCAAATTGTGACATGTGTAGACTTTTTCTATATTATAAATAAATTCTCCATTACATATTTTTGTCACCTTTCTCCTTAATAACTGGTCACAGTTAGTTGGAAGTTTGTATTTATATTTCAAGGGGTGGATTGAATATTCATTTGGAGCTTTGCGAGATGTTTGTGCATTGCAGACTACGATTGCAACGCCCAAATGCTGTAATGGAAAAGACCAGCTAAATTAAAGAAATCATCAAATAAATAAAAATATAAAGCTTAAAATGTTATTACTTCTATGACGATTAACTTTCGGGGGTACAACGTCTGGCGAGCCCGATGTTGATAATATAAAAACAGAAAAGAAAGCAAGAACACTTGAAGATTTTTTTATATCTTAAAATATAACTTGTTCAGTGTCATGTATGTGTATTTAAATGAACAGAGCTTCAGAACGGAATGACGTGTCACTAAGTTATTTTTATTTATTAATCAATATAATTCACGTAATTATATAATAATTATTAATAAAAATCTATAATATGCGGTTATTATATTGCACTACACTACAGTCAGTGTTCGAAAGTCCGAAGTTAAATAGTAACACGATAATTGTTATACATAGTTAATTAGTTATATTAATATTTATATTTACACATGTTAAATGTGACGTAGTAATATCACTTTCGTGCTCATTATTAAAAAAAATGTTAGGATAATGATCTCCATACCATAAATCCTTGTGTCCTTCCACATTGTGTAATGCCAAACTTGATATGCATTTTTTATCTGTTATAATATATTTCATTTAATAAAAAAAAACTAATATGATCCAATGAAATTTTAAAAAAATCTTAAAATGAAAATATTCGTTATTTGGACCAAAATATATGAATAACAAATTGATTTTTATATATTTAGTATTTTAATTTTTATAACATATCATTATTCTTTTTTAATTTAATTAAGATTTAATATTGTTTCTTAATTTTGGAGACACAATGCATACAAATTATGTACATAATTGTGTTAGATAGTTAAATTATATTATTAACGATATACATATAAAATAAAGCACTGTAACGTAAAAAAACTGTTTATTAGAATTAGTTTATTATAAACATCTAAAATCGTAAATATATCTTCCTTAAAATTACAGATTTTTTTTAAATTATATTGAAGTTTCAACCCAAGTGTGTTGATGTCCTAAAAAAACTTTACTAAAAATGCTAAATTAATGTTCGTATCCGAATTATTTATTTATTTAATTAAAACTGATTTTTATTGAAATACATTCCATTTGATTATTTTGGTCTCATTATTTGCCATTTTATTGAGTAAACATGTAGTTTGAAGACATTTTATTCTGTATATTGTAAGAGACAATAAGGGTCCATTACATTATGCCATACTTCTCTCTTTTATGCTTTGAAACCAAAAATCTCATGTATATGTACTTTATTTTCTGCTTTGGAATTTCAAATATTTTTTCTTTTTTTTTGAAAAAACTATGTCAATTTTTGACTGCCTACTTAAAAATAATCCTTACAAAATCGCTTTATAAAAATATTTAATGTTGTATAGCAATAGATAAAATATATTTTTTTAAATGACACATTTTATTTTTTTAAATTGCAACCCCTTTTATACCGCATAGAACAATTTGTAGCAACACTTGGAAATTTATACTAAATCGTGGATCGTTTTATAACGTATTCGATTTTCTTACGATTTCTAAGGAATATTATTCAAATTTCTTAAATTTCATTGTTATTGATGTTTTTGTAAGATATAGGAGAGCAATGGAGAAGTATTATTGCATATAGAGAAGGCCCTAGTCTTTAGATAATGTTATTGCTAGTTCTAATACTTATTACTTGCTCATACAGCCAATCTTCAACGTTGCCAGTATTATTTCTTTTAAAAGAAATCTACCAGTTTGCTTGTTGGCAACATTACCGTCATATAGTTATTGTGTGCTTCCCAATTTTAGGGATTTTGTTTTTATCTTGCATTCATTTACTATAACAACAGTTATAAGATTATTTATTTTAAGTGTAAACAAAATTATTATTTTAATTTGTATATACTATGTCTATGTCACTATATATTAGTTATTATTTGTTTATTATATAAGTTAACAGCAAATTATGTTGATATTTCAATGTTTATGCAATAGCAATACAGTAATTGTAAATTAAGCAAAATAATTTGTCAAATATATCCATTTTGTTTTAAGTTTCAGTTGACAAGCAATATCAGTAATTGTTGTTCTGTATTTTTGTGAATGTGCACTTTACATATGTTCATGCCTTAATAAATGTATCCACACGAGATTACCCAAAAAGTAAATTCATTCAAAATACTAGAGTAAATTATTACTTCAATTGTCCTATATTTTTTTTATAGTTTTTTTTCTATAAATATCAGGCATGGATATGTGTCAAGACATAATATTATAAAAATAGTTCTAGTAATAATAAAATATATAGTTTATAATAGAAAAAATATAGGCTTGTCAATTTATGCTAAGAAAATTGTCTAAGTAAATATTTTTTTGAATATATGGCATAAACTGGCACTTGTTTGTTATGGTGCATTTACATGTTCGGCAAGACTGGGCAAGTCTCCACTTCAGCCATCAACTTTATTTGCTGCAAGCTTCCGTTGATTTCACATACAAACTAACACTGGCCTAGATTGGCAACATTTTTTTGCAAGCTCCAATAAACCAAGCCAAGTGGATGCTTGTCAAGCCTTGTTAAGTGTACAAATGCACCATTGCAGGTAGCTTGCAATGATTAAGTATAGACGGTAGATATGTTACTGCATTGTTCTTGTCGGTTAATGTTTAGAAAGGCATATCTGTAATAAATGTGTGTATATTGAGATTTTATTGTTTTACTTTAATCTCCTTAATTTATTTTTTTATGATTTCGTTAATATATATCGAATGATTAAAAAATACATTGATATGTAAGAATAAAACAGATAAAATTGGAATATGATTAAATTTTAATGAAGCCAATTGAGGCACAGGGTCACTTATTTGTGACTGTCAAAGCTACAGGTTAAATAAAATAATAATATAATTCTTTATTGGAACTAAGAGTTACACATCATAGTTCAGTGATAAAATGGCTGCTTTAGTGTTGCACCTATAAACGCCCACCTCCACAAAATTGTCAAGTCATTCCAATACAGATTACTACAATTATTATGTTAAAATTAAAACAGTTGTGGGTTTGATTCTCACTCAAGAATTAAATATTTAATATTTTCATTTCGTTGCTTTGATAATGAAGTGCAGAAAGGAGTTTAGCTACTCAACACAATGCCTCCAGAATTGGGTGGATAGTGGGAAACAGGGTCTTAACATTAAGTTTCTAGGTACCTCTGACTGACCAAAAATTTTTTTAATAATCATTATTACAATTGAGGACTTTGTGACTACTCGGGGAATGATTTCCTGTTTCTTGCTCTAGTAGACAAAGTACACATTGTCTGAAATTTGCAGAGAAGCAGAGAAATTTTTTGTTACTACTGCAACATGCATCTTAGTGTAAAGCTTACAATACAAAATTAATGTAAAATGTCAAAGCTTTTTGAAAATTATATAAGATTAACAGGAATTTAGTATGTTTGACTACCACACTTAAAATTAATTAATAAAAAAAGAAATAAGGCAAGTAAAACAATATTTTCTTATTAAAACAAGTATTTATTTAAAGTATAAATATGTACAATTTGCTACACTACATTGTTACAACGAATATATTTATTTTAATATATTTTATATTTGGGTTAATAGTTATGATATTTCTATTCATAATAGAATATAAGAAATCAATGCACTTTTAAGTTAGAGAGATATATTGGGAAATTAGCACTAAATGCAATTTTTAAAGCATCATGACTGCTTATATGTTGTTATAGATGAAAATTGTAACTAACTATTAGTTACAAGCTCTATATAATAACATTTTTCATGACTCTTATGCTTTTTGTTTAAAAACTGCACCAGTTATCGTACCATGTCTCTGTATTAGGCACATTTTACTGTCAGTTTCCAAACATACAGTAGGAGGCTTCAAATTTGGTTGTATTTTACAAGCTTGTTCAGAAATAGCTACGATTAGGCCTGCTGAGTCAACGTGCGCCGACCCTTTTGAAGCTAAACAAAGTCCTTGGTGGTCAGCCACTAAGCAGCCGCTCACGTTTGGTGTAGAGATAATTTCTTCTACCACTTTATCTAGTTCCTTTTCCATGTTTAGTATAATAAGAATTAATATGATAAATGTTTTGATTACTTTTTCAATGTATGTTTTGACACATCTGGCAACTCAGTAAGTTTTTGTGAAGTCAGCTGCCAAATGTCAGATGACGGATACGCTCTATTTTACGTAATATTTCATTAAATAATTGAACTGTTTTTTAAATTTTAATATTGAATTTAATTTGAGGTTATCAATCTGTAAATAATAATCAAATTGATAAGAATCTTTCAATTGAAACTTAAATATTATATTAATTATACTATAATACACATATATTGTACTTCCCGGAGACCTACTATGAAATTTAGGACGAAGCAATCTCTTACAATACAGATAGAGAAAAAAATCCAAAAAGTACGTTTTTTTGTTATTAATTTGTTCAGTACATACTAAATAAGTGATAACGCAAACTTAACTTCTTAACTTAACTTATAAGGTATTTCCCAATTATAATCCTGATACTGGTACAGAACCCTGTGGGCGAGTTCGACTCGCGCTTGGTCAGTTTTTTTTAAATACATTTAAATAAACAATCATTTATTTTCAAGCGGGCGTAGCCGCATGGGGGTGGCTAGTAATAGATATATTTATTTAAATGTATATTTTCGTTTCTTCGCTCAGGTGTCGCAACGCAATTATTCTGGAGATATTGCGTTCAGCATTGCATTGCATTCTGGTAGGTTGAGTGCTGGATACAGATGAAGCTGATTTATTATGTTTCATAATCAACACCTGTGAAAACTACCTGTACCTCGGCACGTACTAAGGTTACATTGAGAACCCTTCCCTTACATAATATACATACGATAAACGCGTCGTGAATTGAAACAATCAGTTATTTTTAACATTAGCATCAAATTGAATATAATATGCAAACTAAATAATTACTCATTTAGTTTTTGCGGCTTGAATTTCTCCTTGAATTTGTCGCATTTTGTAAATAATTTGCTGAAATCGTTTGGTTTAAGTATGTCATTATCTATAATTATCTATAGTAAAACCTTCTATACCACAAAGATCATGCGCCTATTTTATGTAATTAGGAAACATCAAACGCGACTTGTGGCGCAGGCGCACAAGCATGTGTCTGTTTAAAAACACTTAAAAAAAAATAAATCATTTCGTTCGTTTTGGTGAAAAGTGACGTTGATTTCTGCCACTCCACACGCAATACTTTCAGAATTCAGCGGAAAGTGGAGAGTGGAATATTTTAATACTAGTCCCCCTGCTACATGCGGGATACAGCGTGAAGCTGAAAATCAAATTGGTGAATGCGCTACCAATATTCTTAATACATAAATAACTAATTATCTGACGCTGTTGTCTTGTGAGTTTGAACTAAATATGTGAGTACTCTATATGTCGAGAGACGTCATGTAGTAAAAAGTTGAACTATTTTATTCAGCTTTTCTAGTGTTATTACCGTAATGGTCAGGGCCAGTAGCTTATTATGAATCAAGGGTAAATTGTAAATGACGAAATGATTGCAATTACACATAATACAAATTTTCAAGTATCATAGTCGAATAAGAGAAATTGAAAAAATCGCCATTATTTATTTAACTATATTCTAAATTAAGGCTGTCCTGGCGCAGTCGCACAAGCTTAAGTCTGTAAATTGTTATGTGTTATGGGTTCGTTTTCCACTCAGAGGAATGAAAATTACCGAAGCGTATGTTAAATATGAAATTACTTAAAATCAGCTTCACTCTGTATCCCACACGCAGCAGGGTAGGCAGAGGGAACCTCGTAAAATACTTACATTATAATAAGTACCTAACTATGTAAGAAACATTGAGTGATAAGTTGATTTCCAGAACCTAGGGGCATTGTGCACATTAATAACAAATTATATTGTTTCATAGTAATTACAGATAATAATATAATATATAATATGAACTGATAAAATAAATGTTGAATATGACACACTAATACAATTTAAATTCGTATGCATAGGTCAATTTCGCGTGTTAGTAGATACGAAAAAAATAATTAGGTTTGTCTGATTATTCCGCGGAAATAGACTGACAACAGACTCATAAATATACATATAATAAATAATATGATATATAAATGAACTACAATGACATGACATTTAAAATTTTCATCGTGGCGCAGAGGGGCACCATACTGTAAACGTATAAGATGTAAACATGAGGATAGTGTGTTCGATTCCTTGAGGAAATTAAATATTTTAAATTTGTTGTTGCGTTCAACACGCAATGTCTCAAAAATTCTGCGGAAAACGGGGAACGGGGTGAGCTAGCACTAGGTTCCCAGGTTCCCTTGCTTACGCTATGGATATAGCGTAAAGCTAAAAAATATATTTCTGTTCTAGAAGGACAAAGTGCGGCTTTATGTACCGCCTCTTAATCTTAATTAGTAGTATTAGACAGTGTAGCTAAATTATATTCCTACCAGCTTCGCCCCAAGTCCGGATTGGGCGAAATACTCTTCCACTGTAAGATTATTTTTAATTAAATTCCTTACCTTTTCAAGTCATATAAATTGCTGATTATGTTTTTTTTGAAAAAGACAAGGCAAACGGACGTACGGGCCACGTGATGGTAAGTGATCACCGCCACCCACGACCCCGGCGGTGCGTTGCCGGCTTTTAAGGTGGAGATAAGCCCGCTGTATGAAGGTACCCAGGTCGTATCGACTTGGAAAAACTGCCGCAGGTAGGCCATTCAACAGTTGCGAGGTGCGTGGAAGGAAGTTACTACCCGCAAAGTCGTATCCAGATGGTGTGGATATTATTTTAGTTTTAAGAATCCCTCCAATCTGATAAAATCTGGCAACGTTTATGTACGTAACAATAATAGATAGCTACCCATCTACTATTTATTTTGATCAAAAAACATTAAATACATATTAAAGATTTAGTAGAAATATAACTGAAATATTAGTAAATAATGTTTCTAATTCGATTTCTCATTAAAAAGTCTAATTTACTTTAATATTTTAGTAGCAATATTATTTGAACACTTATTGTGGTTTTTAAGAAATAAAATAATACATATTCTCCTCCTCCTTCCAGATGACCTACAAAGCTGAATTTGGTACGGAACCTTCAATGGGCGAACCTTTAGTTTAAATTTACTCTGTTTACAAATCTAAACGTCTATATATTATTTTGGAAATAATATATTTTAAAATAATTATGCTTCTCCACATATATTCTAATTATTAATAGGCCTATGTAGGTGTCCATATTAAACTAAAAGTTACCCATATCTTTTTTTTGATAGAAAATCCAGTTTAACTTTACCAGTTGCAAAAAAATAAACAAGCAAGATTGGTTTACGTAGTCGTCATTTAGGTCTCGTGTTTGATGCACGGCTTTAGTGACACGGCTGTAGCGGCAAACAAACATATAAAATTAATTTAAAAAAATATTCATAATAATGCTAGAGTTTCTCATTTATTATTTATTAGCAACTCTAACTATTTTAGCATTTATGGAGTTTATTAATTATTGCAAAAGTGACGCCTGTAAAGAAGTCTGGTCTAAATATATTGGTAAGTATGATGTGATATGGAAAGTAAACTTTGGATAGTTACATATTAAAATACCCAGTTTTTACTAGACTGCATAGGAAAGTGTATGTTATTATATAATCAAATGTGCACATCAGAGTAAGCTAACTGAATGTTTGTTCCATCCTTGTTTTTTTCTAAGCAGACCATTTATATTATTATGTTGTGTGCACAAACTGTGACTCTGAATATGTATTTGTATTTTAAATATTAACTGAAACATTTTTATGTGTTGACACTATGATAGAATATACTTTTACATATTTTGTGCATAAAAACAACATATTTATTAATTATCTTCAAAAGCTGTAGATGTTTGAATCAGTCAACTGTATTGCAAAATTCTCGTTTAGTATTTTTAAAGAGTAGATTTTTATATTTTTGGTTTTTAATTAAGTAAATCATTATTTGAATTGAATACATTTTAAGCGTATATGAAATATAACACCCTGTTCCTAATTGTTCAACGTTCATCTATTAAATTAAGGTATTTTGTAAAGCGCTAATTGGAATTGAAATGTCGACATGTTGCGTTGTAGGTAACATCAAGGACAAAATAGGACAATTCAATCAATGACTGATTGATTGATTTTTTTAAAATTTTAACCGTTTTTTTTGTTATCTCTTTACTGTTGCCTTTTTTATTTTTGTGTGCCATAAAAAAATATTATTATTAATTATAATTACTAAAATAAAATTTCTTTACAGTCGTACTGTTCAGTTACATTTCTACATTCAAAATACCAACCTATATATTTTTTGAAATGGCTTGTTTTCACTTTTATGTTTATTTTAAGTACAACAAATGCTTAAGTCATTTAGACTTAACATGTATATTTAGAGTTCAGAATCTGACAAAAAAATATTCAATTTATATAACCTCCGCATTTAAGTGACCTCATAATATTTTATTATTAATTTTTTTTCAAGAATGAACAATTCTTGAAGAAAAAAACAAATATGACAATTTATTTTTATATCCTTTCAGAAACGATCAAAGCTGTTATACAAAAGAATAATGGTATTAGCCCGCTGCAGAAACCAGTTTCACCGTCAATAAACAAAACGGACAACACTAATAATATAATATGCGTTTAAATTACATGATTGATTAAATGTACAATTACAAGTTAAAAACTTGATATAAAGACTGAATTTATAAATAAAAACATTTTACTTAATTATTTTATTTTTTTTATCAAATTTGTGGCGCAAAAGAGAAGTTTGATTGTGCTTAATGATTGTGGATTCTATTTTCTCGATTATATCTATATATAATAAGACAGTAAAAATATTTTGTCTGTACATTTAGTAATTTTGACTGAAATGGATAGAGGGACACTTAAAAAGAATAATAGAAAGCAAAAAGATTTTTTTTTAATTTCTTGTCTGTCTGTCTGTCGACATATTTTTGTCCGCATTTTTCCCTGAAAGTACTGAACCGATTTACTTGAAATTTCACCAATTGCTTTGTTTTAACTCAACTTGAGTACTAAAGTTTAGTTCATCAAAATCGGTTCATTAAAAAAAAAGTTATCGTCATTTGAATGAACTCAAGGCATTACTTTGCCTGCGAATATTACATAGCAATCGCGCTGTATGACCCTGGCTAAAGAATGACATTCGAAACGTCTGGTTTATATGATTGTTGATAAAAATATATATTTTTGAAGCACTATTATATTTTTATACAATAAAGTAAGCAAAGTTGAATTGTTAGTGGAGATTACCTTCATAAATCATAACAGTTAAGTTTAAGTCGTAATTAATTCAACACAGAGATAAAGAACGATCTTGAAAAAAATATCAAGTAAATACAAAGATATTTTGGTTGGTTCGTTCATATAATATATGTAACTAATTTAAAAACTCTACAGGAGTTAATATGCAATTAATACAGTTATTTTACAAAGAATATTATGAATCCTACAACCTAAATTAAATTATTCACTGACATCAGCACATTTAACAGAGTTTTAGAATTATGATGATACGTATATTATATAGGTAAAAAGAACATAAAGTTACAAAAATATATACGTGTAATACATAATTAGCTTTATGTATATTTTATAAATATCAAATATCAACAATGGTCGTATTTTTTTATTTAAAACAATCAAAAATTCTTTGACGATAATGTCGTAAAAAAAATCATATTAGAAGTCATTATATTTGTCAATCGATTGTGTTTATTAAATCAGTAATCATGTATTTTAAGCGGGCGAAGCCGTGGGCGAGCCGCTAGTTTGTGAATAATTATATGTAATACTTACTTGTTAATACTTGCGACATGCTCGTGGCTTCACCTGCTAGATTCACACATTTTTTTACTAATCTGAATTACTATCTTGTTCTTATGACAATATCATTATTTATAAGACCTACGTTGCATACTAAAGTTAAGGCATTTAAATAAAACAGTTACTGTGTAGCAATTTTGTCGAATAAAATACTGTATGTTGATATATATTTTTATTTATGAATCGAATCAAATGAAAAAAACAAGTTTGCCAAAATACAATATTGAAAACTGCACTTAAGACGATTTGGAATTTGGGAGCGGTTTCCAGATTAGCATGCACAAACGCACAGGCAAACAGAAAAATATAATAAAATTTAGAGTTAATAGAAGTCTATATATATTGATAGATAATAGATTATACCAATAATAGATATTTCTTCTATATCTCCTACGTGAAAGCGACCAGTTATTAACAATATTAACAATATCATTATGGCCGCCGTGGCGCAGCGGCACACCGATAAACTGTAACGCGTACAGTTTGATTTCCACTCGGGAAAAACGAAATATTTTCATTTCTTCGCTGTCGTAACATGACAAAGGTACGAGCTAAAATAAAATATATTTTGTTTTCTCAGGCTAGTCAGAAAAAATGAATTTAAAAATGGAGTTTTGGACTGAATGATAACTGCCATAAATATGTGAAATTATTGTAATTAATTAATATGAATTAATAAACTTTTATAAGCCTATATAAGCTATAAACATAAAGGTCAACTTAATTAGGCACATTCTTCCTTTTTAAATATTTTAGCCACGGCAATCTGAAATCTTTACGATAATAAAATTTAATAAGAATTAAATTATGCTTTAGTAGGTATGTCATTTTGTATATTTTAATGATATGATATTCTTTATTAACTGCATAGTGGAATTAAATAAATCGATTATCTATTTAAATTATTTTAAATGAAATTTGGTCAATATGATGGGCACTTTTCGTTGACGTAAAATAACAAAAAATCGGCCAAGTGCGAGTCGGACTTACGCACTAAGTGTGCACAACTATCTATATAAAGGCAAAAAAATCTAATCTGTTGTATGAAAACACCCTTTTATATTTTTAATTTTGCAACTTTATTTCCGATTTCAAAACGTTATAACGTCTTATTGGTAGATTTTAGCGAAGTATTACTGTAATAAATTATATATGTATAAATTGATTAAAAATTGTTTCGTCTTATTTATTGAAATAAATTTATTAGTAATTATTATAAATTAATGTATATATCTGTATATAAGAATACGATTATAACTTGTACAAGCTTCCTTCAAGTAACATTATTGGTAGTAGTTACTTTCTTTGAAGAAATAAATTAATATAATTATTTTTATACATATTTTATTTTTAGCTTTAGCCTAGTGTTAAGACACTCCGCTATGTGCGAATTCTGCAGGCTTAGCATGTTGAGTGGCGAAACTCAACACCACGCTTTGCCTCAACACCAGCGAAGCGAAGAAATGAAAATATTAAATATTTCATTTCCGCGACTGAGAATCAACCCACAGTCTGTAGTTTGTGCCTCTGCGCCACGACTGGTCCCAATTATTATATGTATATTAAAGAATTATAATTTAAAAATACTTGTATTGATGTCTCTTGGAGCATAGAAAGGATCAAGTTCTAAATCAACGCAATTAAAAGATACGAGCAATAATGTATCGTTTTTTGCTACATTAATTGGTGAGCGCGTCTGACTCGCACTTGACCGGTTTTCTTATTTTTATTGCCTACCCCAGAAATTTCGACTGGGTGGACAGATTCTGATGATTTTTTTTATTTAAAATATATTATATTTTGGTCCAGTTCTAACAATGTCATTCATGAGAAAATCATATAAAATTTGCATAGTTTATTGTTTGAAGTCGGGTTTTTTACAAGCTTTTATTTAACTTGCCGTGTTAGTATGTGTGTTAATGTATGTGAAATCATACAAGCTCAATTTGACATACATCCCAGTGGCCGATTGAGCTGAATTATGTCTAACAACTTCGGTTGTGATGACTATTAAATTACATTTAATCAATATCTTTGCTAATCTAAAATGACCGCCGCGCCGTATCAAAATGGCGAATTACAATTATTTTGCACAACCCATCTATGAGGCCAATCGTGGCGCAGCGGCACAAAGTGTGACCGTAAAATCTACAGGTTGTGCGATCGATCCCCACTCGGGGATATGAAATATTTACTTAAATTTATATTTCTATTTCTTCGCTCTAGTGTCGAGGCGGTTTTGAGTTCTGCCACTCAACACGCAATGCCTCCAGAATTCGGCAGAAAGTGGGGAACAGAGTGTCTTAACACTAAGTTTTCTCTGCCTACCCTGCTGCGTGCGGGATACAGCGTGAAGCTGATAAAAAAAATAAAAAAAAAACTAATATTGATATCAAATCAGATGATTTTTAAAATGCAATACACCAACAAAAACTAGAAAGCTTGTTTTTAAAAAACGTTTCTTAAATAATATTTTATTTATTATAATGCCAGATATTGTAAGGAAACAAGATATCGTTCGAAATATAATAAAGCTGAACATAATATTATAATTTGTTTATTTATACACTCTTCATATATTATAAATGACAAAAATAAATGTTGACATATGTATATATATTTATCTTTTACATGAATAAAAATGGCATTTGAAAACGATATGCAAGGTTTAGCCTTTTTCTGTGGTGACTGGTATAAATATAATATTTTATTTGAATATCGTAAATATTTTTAGGTAATAAAATTTTGCGTGTAAAGTACTTGCTTTTTAACAAAATATGTATTTTTTAAATATTTCATTTGATCATCTGTTTCTTAGAGTAGACGCAGATTCATTTCTGATATGTTTATATTTATTAAATTAAATTAAAATTAAATTAAAAATTAAAATTAATTTATGTTTTTTTAATATTTTATGTTTTTTTAATATTTGTCCAAAGTTTTTTTAAGATTTAAACGAAGGAAGTATACAATCCACGAGGCGTAAGCTAAGCTTTGTTTTTGTGTTAGTATTCACCAAGAGTAGAACCAGATTTTTTTTTAAAAATAAAAAGTTAAAATTATTTGTCATTAAAAATAAAAAAATAAACATGAAATATATCAATACTTTCTATAATCATGAATTGTTCCGTTATATCATCAAGAACAGTGTTGTGCTTACGATTTTTTCTTTTACTACATGGCTACATACATGTTTCTATTCGTATACAGTACCGCGCCGTGCTTTAAGCCGTCGTCACATCTACACTATATAAGCTCAGTTTGCGCCACGTGGACTATACTTATTATAAATAAATAAATAAATCAGCTTCACACTGTATCCAGCACACAGCAGGGTAGGCAGAATGAACCTAGTGTTAAGACACTCCTTTCCCCACTTTCTGCCGAATTCTGGAGGCATTGCGTGTTGAGTGGCAGAACTCAACGCCGCGCTTAACCTCGACACCAGAGCAAAGAAATGGAAATATAAATTAAAGTAAATATTTCATCTCCTCGAGTGGTCGAGTGATCGAACCCACAACCAGTCGGTTTTGCAGACACACCTCGTGCCGCTGCGCCACGACTGGCCTCAAATGCCCATCATTTTATGTTATTATAAAATAAACGTTGTTAAACGGACGTGCACAACGCGCTCGCGAGCTGAGGTCTAAGCAGCATGAGGTGTTAATGGGTATTCCGATCAGCATGACCTACATCTGCCAGTCCACAAGTCCCACATCACTCGAGTCACACTTGGGTGGGTATGCGTAACAGTATTTTCTAACGTTAAAATATTCAAAATCAATTTAGATGGTATCAGACAGCAACTGCAATTAATTTATATGTATATAGATATACTAGATGTTGGGATTCAAGCTCATTTTCATATATATTGTTGATCACAAACAAATTATAATTTGTATAAAAGCTCACAAATCTTAATTTTTAAACACACCTTAATTATTCTTGATTTAGAATAATTAAGATTTGGCTCAGCTGAATTAGTACTGGTTTGGCGCAGACGACTTAAAAAATAAATAATTTAAAATATTTATTTTATTATAAATAAACTCTTGGTATCATTCTTGATTTAATGGATGGACATTAGGCTTTTTAAAAAATAAAATGTAATGATAAATTCTATGCAATGAAGAGCTAGTTTATGAAATAATTACCGATGTTTAGCAAGTTTATAAGAAAAAAATATAAGCTGTAAACATGCTGATTAAATGTCAAAACTGGACATAAATACCAGCAAGTTACCGATCAAAAGAATATAGAGATACGAGAATATATGTATTTTTAGCTCCGTGCATCTCCCGCACATAGTACCTTAGTACGTAAAAAAAAACTAGTTTATAGACATTATTCTCGACTTCTCACACAATTTTAAACATTGTGTGATGAGTGAAGGATCTCTGCTCTACTTATGTATCATCAGATCAGGTTGATAAAATAAATCAAATCAGCTTCACGCTATATCCCGCACACAGCAGAGTAGGCAGAGGGAACCTAGTGCTAAGACACTCCGTTCCCCCCTTTCTGCCGAATTCTGGAGGTATCGCGTTAGTGGCAGAACTCAACGCCGCGCTTAACCTCGACACCAGAGCGAGGAAATGGAAATATAAATTTAAACGGCTTTTTTTAAAAAACGGCTTTTTTTAACTGTCCAAACAGTTACAGTTTAACTTTAAGCCCAATATATGGCGCTGTGCATAAAGCATTATTTTCTAAATCGCACTGGTAAGATTCTGGGCTAAAGAATGACATTCGAATTCGAATGATTTGGCTATGTGATTGTTGATAAGAATATATATTTCTAAAGTACTATTGTTTATAGTATAAACAATAAAGTAAACAAAATTGAATTGTTGATGAAGGTTACCTTCATAAATCATAACAGTTAAGTTTAAGTGGTAATTAATTCAAGACAGAGATAAAGAACGACTTGATCTTCAAAGAAATATTAACTAAATACATAGACTCTTCGGTTCGTTCGTTCGTTTGAAAAAAAAACTGTACAGGAGTTAACATGCAATCATTTTACATAGAATATTATGAATCCTTCAAATCAATAATTTAATATTTAAGGCTATTTCTGAAAGATTAAATAAAATTTTTCACTGACATCAGCACATTTAACAGAGTTTTAAAATTATGATGAGGCGTACATTGAATAGGTAAAAAGAATGTATTGTTACAAAAATATATATTTATAATTAATAATTAGCTTTATGTATCAATGCTCAAAGTATATTATTATAAATATCAAGTATCAACATTGCACAAAACAAACATAAATCCTTATAGAAATTACGATAATGTAGTAAAAAAATTATATTAGAAGTCATTACAGTTGTCAGTCAATTCTGTTTAAATGAATAATCATGTAACTCAAGCGGGCGAAGACGCGTGTGGACAGTTGGTATTGCTAAAATAACGGTTTTATTACGTTCGGTGTAGCTTAAATTATTATATTGTAATATATTATTGTTTGTAAAACGGTTATTTGTAAATTTAATGATACTAAATTACAAATAAAACCAATGCAAGACGGAGTCGAACTCGCCTGTGAAAGGCTCTGGGGCTAGCAGCAAGCAAAAAACATATAACACCACCGCCACCATTACATTAATCTTGATATGCTCGTTTGAAGTTTTCAAATCATATCAAATCAGCTTCACGATGTGTCTCACATGTAACAAGGTAGGCATGGGGAAGCTAGTGTTAAGACACTCTTTTCGATATTTTCTGCCGATTTTTTCGAGGAAATGCGTATTAAGTCGCGGAACTCAAAGCCGGGCTTGGTGCTAAGAAAATATTAATAAATAATAATTCATTACTCCGAGTTATCAGTTTAGATGTAAATGTCTGACAAATTAATACTATTTAAAATAAATAAATAAATCGGCTTCACGCTGTATCCCGCACACAGCAGGGTAGGCAGAGGGAGGCATTACGTGTTGAGGCGCAGAACTCAACGCCGCGCTTAACCTCGACACCAGAGCGAAGAAATGGAAATATAAATTTAAGTAAATATTTCATCTCCTCGAGTGGGGATCGAACCCACAACCAGTCGATTTTGCAGTCACACCTCGTGCCGCTGCGCCACGACTGGCCTTAATAATATTTAATAGTATAATAAAAAAACTGTAGAAACTTAAAATATCTAGAAAGAGCTAGAGCAGCATTTGGAAATAAAAGAAGTAAAAAAGTGCGGGCTATATTTCGACAAACTTCATTTCAATGATGGTACGTATGTCAGGTCAGGTATGGTCATAGAGTAGTTAATGCGTGCCTTATTTTTGTGCATAGCAATGTACGGGAATGTGGAAATCTGATTTAAAAATAGTGTTCGTTTCAATGAAATATAAAACGATTGGTTATTAATTGTTTCTTTATTCGCTTACCATTGAAAAATTGTAATTTTATTAAGTATTAATATCTAGAAATGAAAAAGTCATTGCCTTTATATTTTTAACGCAATTCTTTGTGTTATCTAAAACAAACATTGCTATAAAATCTGAATAGGTACTGTACATTTGTATTATGATATTAACCGACTTCTGTAAGAAAAGGAGGTTGTCAATTCAACTGTATTTATTTATTTTAATCTTTTTCTTCACTTTAATATATTATAAAACCTTTTTAAAATTATTTATGTTTAACAAAATCAAAGTATGGTTTACTTTATGTACAATTATTTTTTACTTTTTAGTTCGTTGTTCTGAAGTCGGTTTTTTTTGTTAAAAATTAATATGTAAGATAATATACAATAAAATAATAATTAATCAATCAGCTTCACGCTGTATACCGCACACAGCAGAGTAGGTAGAGGGAACCTAGTGTTAAAACACTCCGTTTCCCACTTTCTGCCGAATTCTGGAGGCATTGCGTGTTGAGTGGCAGAACACAACACCGCGTTTAGCCTCGATACCAGAGCGAAGAAATGATAATATAAATTTAAGTAAATATTTCATCTCCTCGAGTGGAGATCGAACCCACAACCAGTCGGTTTTACAGTCACACTGCCCCTGCGCCACGACTGGCCTCAATAACTCAATAACAATAAAATATGTATACAAAAATACTATTAATATATTTAGAAATAAATCTATATCTATGTATGTGGGTATTAATAAATGTTTACTACGTTAAAATTTTAATGCCATTGGCTGAACAACTTCACGTTCTTCCATGGGCGTATCTACAGATATTTTCCAAAGTTTCTTTGGATATAATTTTGCGGTGGATACCAGACTATTTTGAGGCTAGATAAGGCCCACTTGGTTCTCCCCATTCCTGCACCCATGAGCTCCCCACTCCTCATATAACAGGGTAGGTAGAGGGAACCTAGTGTTAAGATATTTTCCTCCTTCTTGTTCCCGACTTTCCACGCAATGCTCGAGATATCCCATGTTCAGTGAAGAAAATTAACGCTGCGCTTTCTCCTTTAGCTCATAAATGTATTTTACTAAATTTGGAAATGAAACATACAAATCGATTAGTATCGATCGATCGATTTGGAATGACATAAGTAACCATTACACAGTAAGGCTACTACCGGAGTACGGAGTGCGGATTGCGGAGTGCGGACCTCAGTGCCCTCCGCACCGTCGCGATATGAGGACGTGAGTTGCTATTTAATCGTTATCAATACAGTTTCTTATCAAAATCATAGTAGTTTTGTTTACAAAATGTATCTTTTAATAAGTTTAGCTGTGATAGGGGCTGTAGCGGTCGCCGTTTTCATTATAGATTCTTTATGGAGTCTCTTGGAACTGGTATCCTCATACCTCATGCCCTACTTCATTCCTACGGAAGTGTTACCCTTGTCAAAGAGATTCGGACCTTGGGCTGGTGAGTTAAAAACAATATATTCTTTTTTAATTTTAGCCCTTATTGTTTATATATATAATTTATGTGCATAGTATGTCGGTAGTGTTGGAGAAATTAAACAAATAAATGATTTCTGGTACTAGTTTTGAGATAAAAATATTATTTATTTGTAATTAATTTACATCAATATTTATTAAATTCATTTTGAAGGTATAATTTACAATGATTTTTTAGAAAGATTTATAATACTGAAGTGAATTTATGTATATGTGAAGTAACCTTTATACATAAAAAATAATTAGTTAAATTATTAAGTATTGGCCATTTATACTATCTGAAGACAAAATAAAAAAAGATTATAACTCTTTATTATGCATAAATAATACAATATTTAATGTATATGGAACCCATATTTATTGCTTGGTAGCAAGACATTAAACCCTTTAAAATCTTGAGATGCTGTTTTTATTCTTAAATTGAAAACGGCGTTTCGAGATCGATCTCAGAGTTAAGAGCGGTTTACAAACACGGGTCTAAGTCTCACAATTAATTTATTTGTCAATTACCTACTCGATTTTTTTTGTACAGAAAGTGTATAATAATCTTATAACAAGCAAGCATAACAAATAAAAATGCGTTTATTTTTGCTTAGTATTATTATGTTTTGTTATTTTTTTATAGCTTCACACTTTAGGTTTAGCAGGGTTGGTAGAGGGAATCTATTGTTATGACACTATCATCCATAAATACACTCCGAACACAGCCAAGTTCCATTCCGAACGCAGTTCCTAACAATTGGTTACCAGGTTCCCTCTGCAAACCCTGCTATGTGCGGAATACAGCGTGAAGATAAAAAATATGCATATATTAATAAGAGTAACAAAGTAAGTGTTTATACTGACATAGTTTTAAAAAATACTTTTAGATTGATAGATTTATGTTAACAGGGAATTACGAAATTAAAGAAGTTAAAAAGGTAATAATAAAATATTATGTATTTGTTTAGAATATGAGCATAACAAAAAAAAACGGAAACAAAGAAACGGAAGCTATTTTGAAGCTTTAAAAAATTCATGACTTACAAATTAGAATTAGACGTATTTTTTGTTGCACTTGCATAATTATGTTTTTAAATTTTAAATATATAATTTTCACACGTATTATGTTAGAATATTTATTAAAGCGATGACGAAATGGCCAACATTAGTTGCGATAAAAAATAAAAACCATTATATAATGTAAAAGCTAAGAAATATTAAATGCGTTGTAATTACTTGCGTCTCCAAATTTTCCAGTAAGTAAAAATGTACGTTGAGTTCTTCATATACCTATATTGTAATTAATACTAAAGAGGAGTTATTATGAATATGTTATTTACTAATCACTATAATTTTTTATAGTTACTCGTTCCATTAAAAGTCTGAATGAGTTTCATGTACAGTAACATAAGAGAATTAAGCAATACGTTAATTTAGAAGTATTGTGTTGTGTACCATTCAGCACTATGTGGCAAAACTGATTTAAACACGTTATATAATCAGACAGTACACATGCTTACATAGAACAAGACTGTTTTTTTCAGCTTCACGCTGTATCCCGCACACATCAGGCTAGGTAGAGGGAACCTAATGTCTACTTTCAACTTTCAATCAACTTCCGGAGGCATTGCGTATTGAGTGGGGGAACTCAACGCCGTTTTTTTTCCTCGACACCAGATCGAAGAAATAAAAATATAAATGTAAATAAATACTTTATTTCCTGGACTGGGGATCGAGCCCACAACCAGTCGGTTTTACAGTCGCACTTTGTGCCCCTGCGCCACGACTGGCCTCAAGAATAGAATAAGACTGCTGTATAAATAATGATCATGAAATGATGAAAGTCAATGAAAATGATCCAAATATCTGCGGAGTGCTTCGAAGCGATACAATAGAACCTCTATTAATTATTTTATACATTAACTTGTCAGTGAAAGTATTTGAATACTCAAATTATAAATTTAATGTAGATTAAAGGAACTTAAGGTGTAGGTGTGTAAATTAATGAGTAGACAGGGAAAACAGAGGGAACTTAGTGTTAAGTTTTCTAGAGACATACGTGTTGATTGACACTCAACGCTGCGCTTTTCCTCAGCACCAAAGCGAAGAAAATGGAAATATTAAACATTTCATTTCCTCGAGAGGGAATGGGACGTAACCTGTCGTGTTAACAGTCTTTATATACACTTCTTTATAATATAGAGTGGTAAAAGAGATCGAGGGAGACCTCGGTTGACCTTCGAAAACACAGTATCAAAGATACTGGAGGAAGGTCACGTAAAAAGCATGCGGACCCCCAGAGGTTGATGACAGTGGATGAGGCGAAAGAGGTTTGGCGCTCCATTTTCTCTGACTACGCGCTAGGGATAAAGCGTGAAGCTAAGTTAAGTTAAGTTTTTATAATAAAGACTTATTACGTACACATCACCTTCGAGACGGTAGCTGTAATGTCAATAAAATAAATATGAATCCACGATCATCTCAGTATTAAAAAAAATATCTATTTATAAATTTTCAATTACTTTTATGAAAAAAAAAACAATCTATTAAACTAGACTGTGTCAAAAATAAATTGTAGGAGAAGTAGCAAAGTATGCAACATTACGTTAGGCAATGTCATTTTCGAAGATGCTTCGAAAGATTTCGCCATTGCTCTGTTGCCTGCGATGTTGAGAAATAAGGGTCAAATGAATGCCGTGGTCTCGCTATAGTGATGTATGAGATGTATGAACATGTATTATACATACATAGTATGTGTAATTTTTATTAGTAATTATTATATTTCATTTATATTTATAAATACATAAATTGTAATTTTTTTAATAAACCCAATTATATTCATATTCATAATAATCACACATAGATTATTTTACTTTTCGTATAAGATTTAGAACTTACGTATGACATACATAGAATTTGAAAGAAAGATAGAGGCTAATCTGAATACGAAATCTGAAGCGTGTATATTAAAGTTGCCTCAACGGTCTCTCAGAGTAACCCAGATATGACTAATGACTGTTTTTCTTATTTCCTTAACAACGGGTAAAGCTCAATCACCTGTATATTACGTTTTGATTTGCAATCATAAGTCACATATTAATGGGTCTACATTATAGACTATACTTCCTCTTGAAATATTGAAATATCTATAGATAATTTGTTTCGGCCAATACAAAGTTTACATCTAGTGCTTAGCTTATTTACCGTATTTTGTTGTAATGATATCTATATAGGAATGGATATATCTAGAGATATTTTCCAAGGGGATTGGGGCTAGCTTCCAGTGGTTTAATAGTTTCAATGACCATGTGGCACTAAATTTAATTATTTTTCAAAAACCATATTTAGAAATGCAATTTACTTAGTTAAAAAGTGTCAAAATTTATTGTCTTTCTGTAAAAATTCTGGGATACTGGCCTGATCCGAGGAATTGAGTAACGCTACTCAATGTAACCGTAACCTTTATCCAACTAAAGTGAGAAAATAACATTATTATGAATACCAAGAATCTTTAAATCAGGCCATTAAAAAAACAAAAATCTTTATTGTAAGCAAAAAAAATCAGCTGAATAATGCAATGTGACGCCTGCACCTAGAATGAGAGTGAGAGTGAATCTATGAATTAAATAATACAAGTATGTAAAGTTAGCACATTGAAAAACATGAATAACTTAGGGAATTTAAAAAGGAAAGTAAGAAACAAAAAAACATTCGACTCATTTTTAGTCTGCGGTATTTTTTTTTATAAAATGATATTTTTACTCTATAATTAATTAAATATTGGTAAAGATTTTCTGTTTTTTCTGTATATATATATATGAAATAGATAGTTAAAATTTACTTTTATGATGATGTGAAATTTTATGACTATTGTGGATATTTATACTAAGATACCTAATTAACAACAAAGTAGGCGCGCTTACATCTACTCTTGATCTGAATAAAGGTTTTGCAACGTCTTACGAATTTTATTATATCGTATAAAATTCAATTGTTGTATTAATACTATTATCCATTCAGCGGAGAGTGAGAAATAGAAGTGTCCTAATGGGAACGGAATGTCTCAACACTAGGTTCCCAAGTACCATCTGTCCTGCTACGTGCGGGATACAGCAAGCTAAAAAAAAAGAAAATTATAATATATTAATGCCAAGAATACCTTGTCATTAATGTATTACAATTTTCTTATAATATTTGTTGTCAACACAAATAGCGATATCAATCCGATTTTCGAGCAAAGCTATAAGTGTATGTTATATTTATATTTTAAGTTTTTAACATGATGGTAATCGTGTATTTGCGTTTAAATTTACTAATATTCCGGCTACTTATATTTCATTGGACCATCAAGCCGAATATATATACTTAGATCAAGTATATATATATATTCTTATAGATGATTTTGTAATTAAACAATGTGTAACGTCTACTTACCATAAGATTATAATGTCAGTGTATCGATTTATATGTTGTGGATGATCACGGCGGCACTTAACACCACGCTTTGCCTCGTTCCCAGAGCGAGGAAATGAAAATATTAAATAAAATAATTTTCTCGAGTAGTGATCGAGCCCACAATCAGCCGCGTTTGCAGACGGCCGCTTTTGCTTATGGCCTCATTTAAATAAAATGATGGAAAAAAAAAATTTAAAAATATATTGAACTATAAAAAAATAAATACTCATAGTATGAGTGATACATGAAATTTTTATTCTAACATCGTGGAAATGCGGAAGACATAAAATCAACACAGTTCTAGGGCAAAGCGGCGACACTGTTTGCATTAAAATATAAATTAATATAAAGGGTTTATATTTGTGTATTTAATATCTTAAATAAAATTTCAATAAGAACATTTTAAGTATAAAGTTGCTATATTTATTTCAAAATTATTCGTTATATTATATTTTTTGAACTGTTCTCTTAAGCTCAACAAATGTGACTTAGCAAATCAAACTTTTAAATATTAATTATTATTTTTAACGTAAATACAACGCAATGAAAAAATTAAATTTAATGAAGTTCAGCCTGTTATCAAATCAAAATTAATCATTATCGTTATTTGCTGTATTTTAATGTAAGTAAAATTTTACCTTTTCGCTATTAAGTTAAAGCTTACATTTGTGTGATGTTATACGATGTGAAGTTAGCTTACTTTGAAACAGAGTGTCTTAACACTAGGTTCCCTATGCCTACTCTGTTGAGTGCAGAATACAGCGTGAAGCTGATTTGATTTAATATTTTCATTTCTTCGCTTCGCAAAGCGTGGTGTTGCGTTAACTTGTAAAAGTGGAAAAAACAGTGTAACATTAGATCCCCTCTGCATCCTCAGCTATACGCGGGATACTAGATATTGAGTAAAACTGAAAAAAAAAAACTACTGTTTACCAGTAATATATACGAGTACATATAAATAAAATAAAAGGATCTGTCTTTGATATCAATATAACTTTGTGTTATGAAGTGCATATAGTTATTTACACGATACTAAAACACAATTAAACAATTTTAACATTTTTATCTGTCTCTCTTTCTGTTTATCCGGGCTGATCTTCGGACCAGCTAAATCGATTATTATGGGACTAACACTGAAGGATAGAGGGGGCTGTGGGGCAACATAAAGAGTGTATAGTGCTCCACAGCCCGCATTTTGATACAATAAAGAAGTTATATCAATTTAAAGTATGTTGTTTGACAAAAACGCTACATTCTACAAGAGTTATTTTATACAACTGTTATATTGAATTAGTCAAATCTTTAGTTTTCAATGTTTTGTTGTATGCTATTGTTTGTACACTCAGTATGAGTGTAGGTACTGGCCTGTATCATTGTATACATTCCTACTTGCATACTTATAATACATCATTAGCATTTACCTGCGGCTTCGCCCGCATGGTTAAATTAAAATAACCGCTGTTGTGTATGAAACATCACACATTCTAAATGTAACTTATATCGCAGGTGTGGATTGCACAAACGATTAACATGATGTAATGCATAGTATTCATCGATAAATGGACTATACACTTAGTTCCTGAGGTTAGCGCGTTCAATGAAACAAACTATTTACCTTTACAATATTATTAAGAAAGTATGGACATCTTCAACGTTTCAATTGTCCTTCTTTTATAATTATAATTCAGATTTTTAGTTCCCAAAATGGTCCACATTGAATTCCGGGGTTATATAAGCTGGCGTGCAAAATATAGGGTTTCAAGTGGCTGGGGCCCATTAAAATTTATCCACTTTCGATAGTGAACAACTAAGAAGTTCGCTTGACTTCAGCTATTAATGTAGGCAGCTAATAATATTTTAAGAAGCTACTAGCGAATGTTACTAGTAAAAACATGTCATTCCAAATGGGAAATTTTCTAAATAAAATAAGTGAGAATTGATTGGTTCCTTGTGTTGTAAGTAGAAGGTAAAATTGGATAGAATATTTTTTTGATTTCCCCACTTAACATTTTTTACATCCACTCACAGCATAATAAATTAGTTAATAAATTAATTCATGCAATTAATATTTTTTTTAAAAAACTATTAATGTATGCGTAGAATTCAACCGTGAGGCAAATTTTTATAGTTAAATCTAATCTTTACATTTTTTGTCGAGTTTTGGAAATATAGTAGAAATGTAGCTGCAAGGGTGGACCGGAACCTGCTAAATTTTGAAACCGTTCTATCAGAAAATAAGTCAGGGAAACTCTGATTTAGGTGTTAATCCGGTTTTCATAAAGAAATCATGGTGTTCAATTCAATCACCAAACTTAAATTGCCTTTAATATGTACGAAAATAAATTATTGGATCATTGATATCTTATCATTAGCTGTACCTTGTCTGTAAATCCTTCTCTATGGGAGATGTGTGAAGATAAAAAAATACCAGTACCAGCATCAGACGCCAGTGGTATTCATATAAGAAGTAAAATACAAGATAAAAAATAATATAAATATATATGTTTTGTAGTCACGACCAAAACGACTGGCTTTCGAGGTTGCGGTATTTTTGCACAATTTCAATTTTTAAACGATTATTCGATAAATCTTTGCTTGTTTCGTCACCAAAATTATTGTCGTAATTATATTTTAAGAAAAATCTACCTTCAAACTTGATCAAAGCAGCATATTTCGTAAGAAACAGTTAGTAACTTGAAAATATTAGAATAAGTTTTTTTGCGGCGTTGAGTTCCGCCACTGAACACGCAATGCTTCCAGAAATTGGCGGAAAGTGGGGAACGGAGTGTCTTAACACTAGGTTCCCTCTGCCTACCCTGCTGTGTGCTACAGCGTGAATCTGAAAAAAAAATTTTTTTTGAGCTTAGTCTTAAGACATTCCGCTCCTTACTTTCTGGATGGCAGAATTCTGGAGGCATTAATTGTTGATTGGTAAAACTTTAGCATGCGCTTTACCTTGACATCAGATATCAGAGTGAAGAAATAAAAATATTAAATATTTTATTTCTTCGGGTGAGAATCGAACCCACAATCTGCCGTATTGACAGACTGGACTCAATATTAGAACAAGTAACATGCATATTTTTAAAACTAAGGGTTCCTAACGCTTAATGTTATAAGAAACTTATTTAACCTCACTTCTACTCAGAGCCGAAGGATTAAAATAATAATTATAAACCTGTTCCTAGTTGTGGCGCATAAAAAAAAATCTAATTCCGGGTCGAATTGATGAAGATGAAGCTTTTAATTTATCAAATATTTTTTGGTTTGGTGGTGGCTGGTTTTTAAATGAAACTATTTAACTGGATTAATCGCGTTTATTAAACCTGACGTTTCGCACATTTTTCAGTAGTCCATGGTCACACGTGGTGGTAGACTGAGGTGGCATTCGTCTGTCAGTTGACATAATTATTATATCAAATGGTTGCTAACGATTTCTTAATCATCTCGCGTACTGTCAAAGATTCCTGCAGAACGAGCTGACTGTATCTTGCCCTCTGGTATGGTGTGGTTGACACTTCAAAGATTTTATGAGTGGGTACCAGGTGGTAGAAAAATTCCAACTGTTCTCTATTGAAATCAGGATGTTTCTGTATCGTAATAACCTCGCGGATCATTTTAGGCATATATGTGTTTTCAAGCAAAGATCATAGCAAAGATTTTCTGATGAAACCTGATGGGTTTTCAAAAATTTTGCAATCGTGAAAATCAAATATCTTATTAAATTACTGATATAAAAAATATCTTGAAGTATTTTTATGTTTGAAACATCGAAATAAAAAAAAATTAAACGAGTTATTTGCTTATAATTTGTACATAATATATGCATATGCGCATACGCAACAGTTTCAATCCACACGACATATCTATTGCGAAACTTCAAAAATTATACACTTCAGGTTTTAGTGGTATGGCCATGGCCGTTGATTTGGCCGGCTTGGTCACACTGACCTATTGCAAAGCCATTTAATGTTACAAAATAAATTATTTACGGTATTGAATACAATCTGTTTATAAATAAATATTAGTTAAGATTGTAAAATGTGAATAAATTGGTTCAAACTTAACGTCAACGTGCTTAAAAGGGTGAAAGTAGGTAATTTTATTCGAAATGTTTTTTTTCTTGAATTTAATTAGAGATAACTTACAAAGTTTGCAAATAGTTTGGGAAGAAAGTGTTTTAGTTACTTTTGTTTTTCATCTACTAATAATAATATTCGTGTATAAGTATAATGACTAAAAGTATTGTATTGAACATTTTGAAAAAGTTATTTTACAGTATAGAAAAAAATATTTAGAAAATAAAAAAAGAACGTATGGATTCGAATCTACGCCTTTTAAGAATCACTACAAAGCAATCCAAAGCGCTCGCAAATCGCAATTTTTATATGGTTTATTAACCTAATACCATAAATTTAAAAATTTTATTTTCACTTAGGAAAGACAATACTTACTAAGAAAATGTATAAAAATTTGTAAAATCCCACTCACTACGTTAGAATTTTTATGTTTTCTTAATAAATATAAGAGGCTATAAATTTTTACGTTTTCTAAAAATATAATAAGTACTTATTACAAGTACACTATAATAAGTACTTATACACGATCATCATAATCGAAATTTTATGAGTGGAAAGAGTAAGGTTAAGGCATTTATTATGTGCGATATTATTTACCTATATGGCGATTTGTTGAATATCACGATTTTTCAAGTCTTATACTAACACTTTATATGTAAATCGCTTGTGACGCATGAATATAACATTTTTCCATAAATAGTAAGTATATTTTAAATATGTATTTATATGAGGCCAGTCGTGGCGCAGAGGTACAAAGTGTGATTATAAAATCGACTGGTTTTGGGTTCGATCCCCACTCGAGGAAGTGAAATATTTATTTACATTTGTATTTTCATTTCTTCGCTCTGGTGACGAGGCAAAGCGTGAGGTTGAGTTCCGTTCAGCACGCAATGCCTCCAGAATTCGGCGGAAAATAGGGAAGTTACTGTCTTAACACTAGATTCCCTCTGCCTACCTTGCTGTGTGCGGGATACAACGTGAAGCTCATTTAATTTAAATGTTCGATATAACAATGGGTTTATTATACATATATCGATAAATCTGTAGCATTTTATTTGATTATTTTGTAAGAACATTTAATTGTATATACTATATACAAATTGGTTAAGCTGAATATTGTCTGCTTCATTTACTTTTCAAGGTTTCCACACTTTCAAAATATAAAATTGGTAAGAAATTGTGGTTTCTATGTATCGCAAGAAAACGATGATTTCGATTAATTTGCCGTAATAGGTCTTTTTTAAAATTTTATGTTTTTGCCGGCATGGCGGGATAGGCAGTGAAAAGACAGTGAAAAGAATAAGACACCTTTCCCACTTTTGGCCAACTTACAGTTCGAGGCTATCCCAATGTGACACGACGGCCTCAAGTGGGTAATTTATATATATAGTTCGTTGTTAAAACACGAAACAAACTATAATTATATAATGTTACTTATACTGAATCATAAGTAAAAACATAGCACTTTTTTCAAATCTAATTATATTTTTTGTGCATACATATTTGGTTAAAGTAAATTAAACTTTAAAGGTATTAATTAAAGTTTTTTTAAGGTAATTTAATGAACATGAATTTAGTGTTTCATAACCTTGACTTGATTTTTTTCTAAGTTTGTAGTGAGAACTGATTTAAAAGTCATTTTATTTTCCGTTTTTCAACTATTTTCCGGACTTATTTAATTAGTCTCGAAAATAGTCGAAAAACATAGACATATTGGAATAAGGAGGGAGAATCCTCATTATTTCATTTTATGAATATTATCGAGAAAGTGTATTCTAATAATAATGTAATATCTATATTCCCGTATAATTTAACAGTTTACGACAATTGTATAAAAACAAAAATACATAATCAATATGCCATGTTTATTTACAAATTCAAATAAGCCAAAAAGTATTTTAACAAATTGTACAAATATGCTTTACTAGTTATCACAATTTCTTGCTTCCAACCACGTCTTGTATACAATATACCTACATAGATATATACGTGGCTGACACAACGCGGATATTTAGTATCCATAAATTAAATATTATCTCATGTTTATCAATTTACTTGATTTGAACATTGGATTGAAGTGGATGTGCCAAATATGCACATATTTAAAATTCATTGTCAGAAATGTTAAAATATGTTTTTGTATGATATAATTGATTTAAGAAAAAGTCCCCGCTGAGTTACCTGCGCCAGGTCTTCCAGGTCTGAGGCATTAACTTTAGTGATCTGTAAAATGGGAGCATGTAACTTCTTATTTTGTATAAAATTATTTGACTTAGACTTTATTTGACTTTAATATTTTAGAGCTTTACTTAAAACTTTTCAATATTACAAAATAATTAAATATAATATATAATTCATAGCACAACACATTCAAATATACCTTAATCACATTTGAAATCGTTTTAAGCATTATAATTTTTTGCTCATTTAAGTTTCTTGCTCATCCAAAGAAGAAAAATTCTAAAAATGTAATAAACGACTTCTGAACATATTTATTTAATGATGTTTTATATTTAATAATATTTAAATGTTAAATGTATAATTAAATTAATATAAGTAATTTTATAAAATATAATATATATGTAAGTTGAATTAATTATAAATTTTTCTTATAAAATTGTCTCGTTTCCTATAAAAAATATGTGCCTTGCAAAAATTTTTTTAAAGCCTTAATAACATAATAAAGAGAGATAATTAAAAAAGATTTAAAAACGTGTAAACATTTTGGATGTGCATTGTGGTATGTTCAAATTTTTTATACATTTGGTTAATTAAATTAAATCAGCTTCACGTTGTATCGCGCACATGACAGGGTAGACAGAGGATATCTAGTGTTAAGACATCCCGTCCCCCATTTTCAGCCGAATTCTGGAGAAATTGCGTATTGAATAACGGTATAACACATCGCCACGCTTTATCTCGATACCAGAACGAAGATTTAAAAATATAAATTTAAAGAAATATTTCATTACCTCGATTGGCTATCGAACCCACAACCAGTCGCGCTTACAGTCAAACCCTTGTGCCCCTGCGCCACGACTGGCCTCTGGCCTCTATACGTTTGTTATATATGAAGTATAAAGATTTTTTCATAATAATATGAAGGTAATATGTATTAAGTATGAATTGTTTATATATTTATAGCAATCACCGGCAGTACCGATGGGATAGGGAGACAATACGCAATGGAACTGGCTCAGAGAGGCATCAATATAGTACTCATCAGTCGAAATCCTGGCAAGCTGAAGAGCGTTGCTGAGGAAATAGGTAAATATAATATAAATATATGTATATATCTATAAATAGGTATATGTTTATGCCACATATAGTGGCATAGATGTAAAATGTATGTCTGATCACACGAAGGTTGTGGCCTCGATTCAAACTGCCAAGCACCTACTCTAAAATGGAATGGATGGATTAGATTGTGTTTGATTGTGGACACTTCACATCTTGCTTACTAAAAGTAATTATCTAGGCACTGATCCAGTTTGAATAGATTTATTTGTAATAATCAAATTTAGTAAATTGAAACTTATTTTTTTTAAAGAGATCAGGCCACATGTGTAAGTAGTCTGACCGTCACGTATTGAGTGGCCGAACCCAACGTCGCGCTCTGTCATAGCAGAACAGGGAAATGAATATAATTTATTGTTTAGTGTGGGAATCGAACCCGCGACCACCGCGCTTACAATCAGGCGCTGCCTTACTAAGCCACGTTGGCATATAATTGTAAATTGCTGATGTATACCAAATTTACATTTAATAAATTTATATTCAATACTGCTAGAAAGGTGAAAAAAATGTATATTTCAGTTATGAATTTTCAGAAAAACTACACAGCGTAAAAACGAAAACTATAGTTGCTGATTTTAGTAAAGGCATAGAAATATATCAACACATAGAAGAGGAACTGAAGGATATACCTTTAGGAATATTAGGTAAGTTATCTCTTCATCTAGTTTATATGTAAATATTTAGTCATGAGGTATTCGATACATACTTCACCATTAATATTAAAAGTCTTCTTCTGCTTCTGCGCCACGACTATGTTCTACTAAGAACATAGTCGTGGCGCAGAAGCACATGCACGTGACTATAATTTCGACAGGTTGTGGGTTCTATTTCCACTAGAGAAAATGAAATATTTAACATTTTAATTTTCTCGTTCTGGCGAACGAGGCAAAGCGCGGACGAGGCAAATCGCATTAGGGGAACGGAGTGTCTTAATACTAGTTTCCCAGGTTCCCTCAGCTTACTCTGTTATGTGAGTATCCCTCACGACACAGCTTGAAGCTAAAAAAGGGAAAAATTACAATTTTTAATATCTTATCACTTATATAAAAATTCAAACGCATTACGTCTATGTATGTTATTGCCATATTTACATAAACGTACATCTTTTTTATTAAAATTTTCTTCCATTTCCTCAGTCAACAATGTAGGCACACAGTACGACTACCCAATGAAGCTCTGCGAGCTACCAACAAGTAAAGCATGGGAGATCATCAACGTGAACGTCGTCGCTGTGACGACCATGACCCGCATGGTGCTGCCGGGCATGGTGGCGAGGGGCAGGGGGGCCATCGTCAATGTGTCCTCGGGCTCGGAACTACAGCCTTTACCGCTTATGGCTATATATGGTGCTACTAAGGTTAGTTGAGGCTAGTCGTGGCGCAGTGGTTGGACCACGGGCGTGTGACTTTAAACGGAATAGGATGTGGGTTTGATTCCCACTCGAGAAAATTATATACTTTATTTTTTCGTTGTGTTGCTCTGCTTACAAGGCAACGCGCGGCGTTGAGTTCTTGAAGTGTCTTAATGGGAAAAAAATGTCTTAACACTGGTTTCCTAAGTTCCCTCTGCCTCTGCTATGTGCAGGATACAGCGTGAAGCTAAAAAGATTGATTACCATGTAACCTGTACTATTTATACTAATATTCAAAGACGGAGAAACTGTTTGCTTAAACGTCTAATTTCAGAAGCAACTGGTTCACATTAAAATATATTTTTTGTATCAAACAGTCCAGTAATCGAGGAAGGTACATCACATTTAAAGGAACCCGATTTTTTTTATATCACGTTAATCGTTCCGACGCCCACTGTACTATGCTGGAGGTTGCAGGAGTAAAGCAGTGTCCCTATAAAGGCGGAAAGTTTAAAGTTACCTCCTCATCTAGTTTATATGTAAATTTTTAGTCATAAGGTATTTTCACTATTAATATTAAAAGTCTTAGTAGAACATAGTCGTGGCGCAGAAGCACATGCACGTGACTATAATGTCGACAGGTTGTGGGTTCGATTTCCACTAGAGAAAATGAAATATTTTTTTCCTTATAAATTGGTATAAATTGCTTTTTGTTCCTTATGAATTGGGGTAAAATTACGAGTTCCATGAAATACTCTTTCCATGGATATTTAAATGTATTTCTATGTGTAAATTTTTATTACAAAAAATATAAAAAGGAATGTAACAACATATAACAACTATTAATTGATATTTTCAGGTATACGTCCGTAATTTTACATTCGCCATACGAGAAGAATACGCATCAAAGGGGATCTACATACAGCATCTGTCCCCTCTCTTTGTTTCTACAAAAATGAACGACTTCTCACAGAAACTGATGGAAGGTAACTTGCTAGTGCCAGACGCAGCAACGTACGCCAAAAATGCAGTATCTACTTTAGGAAGAGTTCAAACTACCACTGGATATTGGCTTCATGGTATACAGGTATGTAGTTTAAATGTTTAGAAAACGTATAAAAGTGAACGTAGTGAGATTCGAACTCGCACCCCTTGGAAACCGTCCATGTGCTCTGACCAATTTAGTCATATGTTCTCTATATTAGATTTATATTATTTCTTCGCTCTGGTGTCGAGGCAAAATCGCGGCGTTAAGTGCTACCACTCAACATTCAATGCCTTCAAAATTTGGCAGAAAGTGGGTAACAGAGTGTCTTAATGTTAAGACTTAATAATAATGTTAAGACAGAGTGTCTTAAGGTTCCCTCTGCCTACCCTGCTGTGAGCCGGATACAAAGTAAAGCTGATTTGTTTATTTTATTTATTTAAAAAAATAATATAATTCTTAATCTGACGAAATTGTTTTAATTATTTTTGTTTTTAATTGAGTTGTTTCTCCATACTAAATACAGTGAAAGCATTGTTGGACTTGCACTTTAAAGACTACATAGCTTTTAACTAACCTGGCGTTATGTTAGCCATTCACAAATCTATACTTATAATAAATCTGTAGAAAAGTCGTTTCTGTACATTGAAAATATTTAAGAAAAAATTAGCCAGGGTGTTAAAGGATAACTAACAGAATCCATTTCCAACATTTTTGGAATTGTTGTCTGTTTGTCTGTTTGTCTGTTTGTCTGTTTGTCTGTTTGTCTGTTTGTCTGTTTGTCTGTTTATGTGAACACGTATCACGTAAAAAGTACACAATAAATTTAAGCAACTTTTATACATAAAAATTACAAATAAATCAAGGTAGGTTTTAGTCTTTATTTCATTGTAATCGCTTCACTCTATCAAAAGATATAAGTATTTAAGTTTTCAAGAGGTT
>JAATLQ010038148.1:40133-80405 GCA_013421005.1 Heliconius erato x Heliconius himera | reverse complement strand
CTTAGGCGACATGGAAATTTCTCTTTTCCTTTTTTCTGCTTCAGATTTTCCTCTTATAATAAGTTTGTTATTTCTAATAAATGCTTCGTTTCCTTTTTCTATTTCCTGTTTCAATTCTTCTTGTAATTTTTTGCGCATATCGAGCGTTTCTTTTGAAAAATCTTCAGTTATATAAGTTCCCTGTGGCATTTTCCTTTTATTTCTTATGGTTTCTATTTTCTTTTGATATGACGTAAATGTAATTAGAATCGGCCTATCTTTCCTTCCTTCGTGCTTTTTTCCTAACCTGTGGCACTTATTTATATCATAATTTTCTATCTGAACACTTATAATTTTCAATCTATTTTTTATAATAATAAATAATTCTTCATGACTATTCTCCGTTTCCTTAATTCCATGTACTATTATATTATTTTTTCTGTTCATATTTTCTAAATATTTAACCTTCTTGTTCAAAATTTCCACTTCAGATTTTAAGTTTTTATTTTCTTCTATAATCGGTTGAATTTTTTCGTCAATAGTAAGCATTAAGGCGTCGCTTATATTCTGTGTAATTGTTACTGTTTGTTTTTCTAATTCCATTTTCATCATTTGAAATAGTCGTAACATATCTTCTGACATTCCCTTATTATCCATGATGCAATAACCAAACGTTTCAATATGTGTGTATCCGAACGTCCAATTCAATCTGTTAGGTTGGTAATGCTGTTACTTTTATTAACAACCGTCAAGTGTAATGCGGATATCTTGATATGTCAAATGTGTCAACGATGAAACACTAACCTTTAAATCTTGATATAGTTCCTTGATATTTTTTACAATCAGGTTGATTTTTGTGAGTCTATCTCGCCAATAGTTATTATCTGACCAGTGATCGGTGATTCTTGGCACAACGAGTTGATATTTGTGATAGTTCACTAGAATTCTTAATTGTTATCGGGAGCACTTTTATCACACTGTTACTGTTTTGACAGCCGGAAGCGGAAACTAAAAAATATATGCTTATAAATAGTAATATTATTTATTGAATTTCATTACAATCAATCTGGGTAACTTTGATTCTCTTTAAACATTAATACCTACATTAGATAATTAATACCTACTCAAGTTTTTACAATTTTTTTGTTTGGTTTAATTATTTTCGCTTATTTTCTTTTTAATTTGCCTAATAGTTTTCTATTAAACATAATTGTAAGTAGTTTTTGATGATGTTTATTACATCACTTTCATCCATTATTTAATAAAAACATGAACCAAGTATTAGACTTAAACCTAGATTAATAAGAAGTATAATTTTGACTACCTCTTTACGAATGGTTTTTTGGGGAATCTTTAACAGACTGTAAAATTCTGATTTCCTTCTATACTGATTGTATTTTAAAAGGTGTGAGAGTATGTAGATACATATGTAAATGTCTACGGGTGAAAAGTATTATAAGAGCACTAATAAAACAAAACCACCCTTTCAATGTTCTTTAAATGTTAGGCCATAGTGTAGAATGTCGTTCGTACCGGTCTAAGTTACCAAGATTGACCGTAGTTATTTTATTTTTAAATTTCTTGCTTTTTCCCGCATAGAAGAAAGGGTTGAGAATTACTGAATGTTAAAACATTGTTGTTTTACTTTTAAGCACACCGTACCGTAGCCGAAATTTGCTTTTTTTCGGGGTTTCGTAGCCAAATGGTAAAAATGGTACCGTAGTACCTACTAAGATTCCGCTGTCTGTTCATCTGTCACCAGGGTGTGTCTCACATTCAGTAAATACATCATTGAAAAATTTAAAGATGATGTATTTCTGTTGCCGCAATAACACCAAATTCTTAAAAACACTGTCATATAGCAAAGACGACTTTTTGTCCTTTTTATATATATACTATAGTACCTACAGTATATAATAGTAGGGAACCCGGCGTGAATCCGATTCGCACTTGTCAAAGTTAAAGTTTTTGCTTATTATTATAAAAAATATTGTTTGATGTTCTTCTTTAAAGTAATGAAAAATATTGTTACATTTTATCGTAACTATCATGAACGCTAATATAGTAAATGTTCCCTAAAATTATATTTTAAAAGTAGCTTTTCTCTTACAGACTGTGGGGGAAGATATTAATTTTAAGAAAAGATAATAGAATACATTTTAAAACAATTTATTACAATTTTTTCACCATTTATTAATTAATCAATTCAAATTAAAAAAACCTCACTTTTCCTTTTTTTGTGTCAAATCACCGACTTTACTTTCTTTAAGTTTCTTCTTTAGTTTCTCCAATTGCTCTCTCTGTTTATTGAAGAAGAATTGTTCCTCCTGAGCTGTTCCATACTGACCTAAGCTGCCACCAGATTCCCTGATAGATCCACCAGCTCCACCACCCTTGCCAGCTCCAGATCCTGGAATTCCAGTAGGATTGGTATAGCTCTTGTTTCTTAGGAAGAAATTTAATTCACTACCTTTCTTTTTTCCAAGGAGATAACTTAAAAAGTATTTTTTATTGGAAATTTGATTTAAGCCAGCTTGAAATGCGTTGGGTATACGGCAGAACATTTTTTTAGTCGGTGACAGCCGTCAAAGGCAGTTTTCATTTGTCAAGTCAAATTTATTTTTTTACAACCAGTACTTAGTAAATGTAATAGAATATAAATGTCATTACTAAATAGTAGTAATTTTTATTAGTACTAATGCCGGTATTTTACATAAATTTAAGGTAAATTTGAAAACTGCACCTCCAGTTCTAAATCTGGCTGCGTTCATTTTTTTTACAAAATTATAATATTAATGTAAATTAATTGTAAAAATAATTGTATTAAGAAATTTGTAAAAATATAAAACATTCTTCAATTATACTCTACATGTAATGGCTGTTATCCGCATGAGCGTAACCTAGTGTAATAATATATTAGTTTATGTTTATATATTTAGTTTTTTATCTATATCGTTGTTATTGTATTAAAATGTATAAATTACTACAATATATGATAAAATTGAGTAAGAAGACACACACCTTTCAACATTCAATGTCTCAAGAATTCGGCGGAAATAAGGAACGGAGTGTAAGACACTATGTTTTCTCTGGCTATCCTGCTATGTATGAGACTGCGTGATACTAAGCATAGAGACATTTAAATATGATTGTTTATTAAGCAGGTAAAAAATAAATAAATCAGCTTCACGCTGTATACCGCACACAGCAGGGTAGGCAGATCGAACTTAGTGTTAAGACACTCCGTTCCCCACTTTCTGCCGAATTCTGGAGGCATTGCGTGTTGAGTGGCAGAACTCAACGCCGTCAGATTTTGGCAGAAAGTGGGGAATCGTGTGTCTTAACCCTAAGTTCCTTCTGCGTACCCTGTTTACGGGATACAGCGTAAAGCTGTTTTTTTTATTTTATTTTTTTATTTAAAGTTAACCAAAACGAACAGTGAAATAGAAGCATCGGTTAAGCCATTTCTGACATTAGCACGCATAAACAGACAAAATATATATATATATATTTTTTTGGGTTCTGTTATATCAATAAACGCTCCAAACAATAAATTTTCTCAAATATCAGCCATGTACAGACAGCGATCAGATCAAATTTTATTACATAGATATATACCTACTTACGATTATGAGTTTCCGACAAATTCCGATAAATTTACAGACAAAACCGGGCCATTATGTTAGTTGATTTATATTTTAATTATAATCAAATTATATACCGTTACAAAGTTATATTGATAATGTTATTTGTTTCAGTTAATTGTTAGTAAATTTAGTTTTAGTTCGTAATTGTCTTAATTTTTTTAATTAGTGCTATTATAAATTAAATAGCGTTGACAACATTTTATCAGTTTAGTAGTGTAGTCCTCTGTGATTTGTACGTCATGGGGATATTTCAGGTACGTTTTACAAATAAGCAGCTACACGCATTTAACCTTAAAGCAATAAGGGTTAAAAAAGGAAGTGCAAATTGGGGAATGGAGTAGTTGAGATACTTCATTCCTCACTTTCCACCCACACTGATCTTTGTCTAAAGAGTGGAGAAATGAAAATAATAAACATAAAATCAATCCTCCGAAAGGAAATTGAACCTACTGTCCCATTTTTTATTGCAAAAGAGGGTAACTTGATGGTAGATAGAAAATTTGCCCACGAACATCTACAACCTTAGGGGATTGCAGATGTATTGCCGGCCTTGACGATAAAAGTGTAAACCCGATCCTTGAAAGCCCCCCAAACCAAAGCGCTAAGAGTACACCTTAAGAGAAAGATCATTCCATAGCTTGCACGTCCCGCATGCACCCAGGAAAGATATTAAAGAGGTGTGATGGTAGAAAGAGTTTTACATGATACCACCAGCACACAAGCACCACTATAGCCTCATAAGACTATATAATTCAGTGGCACAATATTTGTATTTTATATGTCATGATTTACATGATTTTTTCGTTGAAGAAATGTAAATTTCAATTCTATGGTTAAATCTATAATAAGATATTATGATTTACATATATTTTAGAAATGCTTGTATAACATTTGTATATGCAGATAAAATAAATTAGATTGATTGATTTTCATCATCTATATCAAGGGTTTTTATAAATGACGAGAGAACACAAGAGGACAAGAGGACACTATATATCACTATATGCTTACACATATCTTTTCTATCTGCAAAAGCCGCGAGAATATTTAAAAGAAAATTTAAAAATATATTTAAAAAGAACCAAAAAATCTAAATTTATTGCAAAATTTAATGCATAATTTCGTTTCAGATTCTACTATGCTGTTGCATAGCTGTAACAATAGCTGCAAGGTAATACTCGTATATGATGATTGAATAAAATGTTTAGTACATAAAGAAATAATTTAATACTTGTTAAAATGTTTTTTTTTACTTATTAAATAAAAGCTTTTTTAAAATTCATTTTTCAGAAGACCGCACGGTATGCACGATATGTTTTCATCAACCTTAAATAACGTCCCACACGAACAATGCTATTGTATCCCTAAAAGCGTTACAGGACTGCGAGTATCAGACATGCAAGTGCCTCAAAAAGAAAGATTAATTGTTTATTTATATAAAAATGTATTTGGTGAAGTAACCCTGCATATACCAAGTCGTGACAAGCAAAGTGTTTTACCAGATTTACCAATAGATACTAACGACATATTGGAGGGAAACGTAGCATACCCAATAAATGAGCTATTCCGTTCAAATATGTCACATATGTTAATTGAAGAAGATAACACCTATACCTTTCCAGATACTGATCCATACATGCACACAAATCCAGAGGAAACTGGAAACAGCTATTTGCATTGGTCAACTCATTCGCAAAAACATCCTGGGATTCCTAAGCGCCATGATCATAGAGGTAACGAACCGGATTCGGAAATTGATGAAATTCCTCTAGAAGATGTAACTAGTTTATACACTACATTAACCGGTAAGGTTGTTCGACCACTTAAAAAAGGAAACGATCACGTTCTACGTATAATGGAAATGTTTAATAAAAAAGTCAAAAGTCCATTCTCATGGATTTCAGGTAAACCAATAGATACAGATTTAGTTGGCTTAACTGAAGTAACCGATCCTAAAGTACTTATTAACACCCTACCATTACAAGGTTTTCATACAGGACTTTCACGATACATAACAAAGCAGCCTTATCGTATAACTTCTGGGTTGGACAAATTGGACTATTTAAATAATATTCCTCATCTTAAACAATTCGAGTTTTGGTTACGATCACAAATGAACAATCTGAAGCAAAATAAGTTGTACTCAAAGTTCGCTGTAGGCATTAAAACTTTAAAAGTGCTCTTAATCAAAGCTTTACTAAATAACGGTATACGAATATCGCATATCGCTGGTACATTAATTGATTCAAATGGAAACATCATTAGTATGGATAATGTGAAACTTAATCCTGTGTTGTTAGGGGACCCCATGGAATACGAAAGGCGATTTGCAGTAAAAGGCTGCTTGTCACAACAGGAATTGCCACATATTGAAACTGTTTTGATGTCTACTTCCAATCCTCCACGAATATTAGCCACAATACCTTTAGGGAAAAATTTACTTACATCTAAATTTAACACACTTGTTCCAATGTGCTCGCAATCTAATAGAAAGCCAGGTAGCAGATGTCGTCATTTGTCTTTAGTGGGTTCTGATGAAAACGGGCCGTTTAATCGTAACATTGTTCTTAATAGTTTATATCGCAGAAAAAATAGCGAGGCCATGGAGAATTTGGAAACTCCCACGTCAAATACTAATGAATCTTTAGGAACTGATGAAGACGTTGAACATGGAAAAGATGATATAAAATCTCCTGAAGAAGTTATCACCAAAATAGAGGAAAATGGTACAAATGATGATTACGACGATCTTGGAATAAGAGTACTTGGTGGTAGCTCAGCAACTAGCAGTGGAGCACCTATTAACAATAAAGGCAGATCTGGAATGGCTTAAAGTAAAATAATATTATATTTTTTGTCCATTAGTATTTACTATTTATGTAATAAAATTATATGCATAAAATTAATAAATTATTTATATGTATATTACATGAAGGTTATTTTTATACCTTGTTTCAAAAATTACCGTCATCTATCTTATATTAGGAGAACGGACTACATAGCCCACTGAACAACAGCGCCATCTCTTTTTAAACATTAAAACTATGTTAAAGTAGTTTGAGTTATTCGCGCTAGATGTCACTAAATCATTATTTCAATCCATTCTACAAAAATCATAAAAAATATATTTTCCTTACCTTATGAACTTAAATAACACTATATTTATTAGATATCTAATTAAAATATTACAAAAAATATATTTCAATATTAAGTTTAGTAATGATTTGTTGAATCTTACTATCAAAATAAAAGCTAAGCATCAGCCACCAGCCGCAGCCAGTTTTCAACTTATGTTAGTCAGTCAGTGACCGAGTCGAAAGGAGGGAGTGTTGTTGCGCGCTAAAAATAACATCGAAACTTTAAATAAAAAAACAAAATCGTTGTGACGATGAAACAATATTTGAATAAAAGCGAATCAAAATCCATTTACAAAGTTATGTGTTAATTTGTTTTACAATTTCTCGCTATTCTGTGAATAAATATTATCTTGTAGCTATGAAAGGATGTTAGTGAATTGACCAAATATCCGCCTCTTTTTGAAAATTAATAGAATTACACTACTGGTAAGTTCTTTAAATAGTTTTACTTCGACTTGAGTTGAGAAATTATGTTATTTTAATTTATTTCACAAGATAAGAATATTTCGAAATCGTATTTTTAATGTTGTTCCCTTCGTTCTAAACTTAGTTTCTGCAAGTATCTCACGGTTTTCGTTTTATTGCCAAGCCTTATGATTGTTTCTGTTTTATTTTTACTCGTATTCATTCAATTTTATGATAAATCACATTTTATAATGAAATATACACATACATATGGCTATATGTTAATTAATGGAGAATAAATTATATATTTTTCTGGTTGTACCACAACTATTTTGTATGTTAAATTCACGTATTGATAGATATAGCGTAGAAAAAATAGTGAAATGTCACTTCGTTCTACATTTTTCATTCAATTAGAAACATTTTGTATATTAACCATTGTTACGACATCTGATGCTGAGCTGGTTATGAAGAATTGCACACCTGTACCCGTATTCTTATTACAGATATTCTAACCCTGCAGCACCTACATTTTGATAAAAAAATATTCTTTAAATACTTATTTTTATTGTTATTTCACAAGATAAAAATATTGTTGTTAGTAGTTGTAGTGTTAGTTAAAAGTCACTTTAGTGGCCAACTTCCACTCACAGATATTACCTACACTGATGTACACTACACTGTTTACCAAAATAAACTGGTAAAATGAACCCAAAACCGTCGCGTTCAGTCACCATGGCTCCAACTGCACCATATTTGGCTTTATCATAAATAAACCAGTGATAAGACACTCTATTCCACGATTTCCTAGACATTGCGTGTTTAATAGCGAAACTCAACGCCGCGCTTTGTTGTGTCTTTGTATAACCAGAGCCTGTAATGAAAATATTTCATTTTCTCGATTAGGATCGAACCCACAACCGTCACGTCACATAACTACCAATGAATATAATAATTAAAAATTCATTATTCTTTAAATCTTACTTAATAATTCTCTATACTTATATGTATGTTTTGCAACTTTTCGCCAGAACAGCCTTGACTTGCTTGTTTGTTTTTTAAAGTCATGTAGTATTTATTATAGTAATAATTAAATATTAATGCTAAACTTACAAATGTTAAGTGAATGTATGTTCTGTATCACACTCAGGTATAGCAATTGATATCTGATAAGAAAAAATACTGAAACTATATTTTACGACCTTAGCTATAGAGGAAACTGGCGTATTAAACATTAGAAATTCGTAAGATTGGCGAAAAAATCATATACTTATGTATAGAAAAACAATTTTCCGCTTTTATTTTATAAAGTAGACTGAGGAAGGAGGTTTAAGACACTCCGTTACCCACGTTCCGCCTTATTTTGCGAGACATTGCGTGTGGAGATGCGGGAATCAACGCCGCACTCTCTCCTATATATTACTTCTTATATTAAATAATTCATCAATTAAAAAAAATTACTTAACTTAAGTTAAATGGGATTCAAACCCACAAATATAGCGTTGAATTATATACCTAAACGTACCACAGTCTTTCATAGATATCAATTAATACAATAAACAACTTTCAACGATCATTTGTCTATAGTATCACGGTATCTTGTTTACAATTTGATGGATTTATTACTGATATAATTAATATAATGTAATTGGGAATTTTGTTCTACTGCACTACAATAACATATTTTCATTATAATTGACCTAGTGGTCTGGAAGCTAGTAACTATTTTCTAAGCTAAAGATCGTAGGTTTTATTCTGATAATTTTAATTTGATATTTTCTTACTTTATAAGATTATTGGAATTTGACAGCAAAACGAGTTGTTTCTCGAGTGAAAAGTTGTAATTATAAGTGAACATGAATCTCTTAATGAATCATGAATCTATAAATCTCATCATCGGGAAAAATAACAAATACTTATTGAAAAATAATAAATATTAATATTTTCTGCTTACTTTATCATGACTTTTGGCATAAACGGAGAGGACTGTGAGCCTGTGTCCTAGCTCCTAGCTCCTCACATCCAATATTTAAAGTTACGGTTAACAACCGTAACTTCTGATTGTAAACGTGAGCGTTATAGGTTCGATTCCTGAATACATAATATCCCGAAAATTGAGCAGAAACTGAAGAATGGAGTACCTTAACACTAAGTTCCCTCTAGCTACCCTACTGCATGCGATATACATCGTGAAGCTAAATTAAAGCAACTGTCATGTAACCTATCCATCTAACGTTACATATTAGTAATTTTGTTACACTTATTTCAAACCATACAATATATTAGTTGAACAAACAAAAAATATAATAAAAAATGCATCTTTCGTAATATTTCTAATGCGGGTCAACTAAACTTTTTGTAGCCTTAACGGGTCCATTGAAGCGTGTCAATGTTGCCACTACACGGTGTTAGGTAATACCCCATGTAACAAATCATTATAAATTTGGTGCATTATATATGGAACTAGTTCTGACTTGCGGCTTCGCCCGCATGGTCAATTAAAAAAAAAGTAATCCGTTTTCAGACACTTCATTCCTGGTTAACGGAGTGTCTGAAGCTTTCTGTTTAATTTTCGGGTAATTGCGTATTAAATAGCGAAAGTCAACGCCGCGCTTTGTCTACCATAATAGTATAATTGCATAATTGCTTCCCTCAATATTTTGCTCTCGTTTTGCCTGAGAATAACCTTATGGCTTTACAAGGTCTCACCGAATATCAGTTTTATTAATGACTAGAGGGCGCGCGCGGCTTCGCCCGCTTTTTAGGAGTGAATTCTAAAAAAAACACGAAACACGTGTTCAATAAAATATTTTTAACAGTCTGAATTTAAATTTTTATAAGAATCGGTGGCAATTTAAAGATTTTTCCATATAAACTTTCAACCCCTTATTTGAACTCTTAGGAGGTGAATTCTTAAAAACCATGAAACACGTGTTCAATGAAATATTTTTAAGAGTCTGAATTTCAAATTTTATAAAAATCGATACAGATTAAAAAAAAATTCCATACAAACTTTCAACCCCTATTTCATCCCTTTAGGGTTAAAATTTTTCAAATTCCCTTCGTAGTGGATGTCCAGAATATGAAAATAAACATCTGCCCAAATTTCACGTTTCTACCATCAGCGGTTACGGCTCTGCGTGCGTCTTACCTCAGTCAGTCAGCACAAGTCCTTTTATATATATAGATTGGATTCAACTCTATCATTCTTTATAATAAATATAAGTATATAAAATAAGTATGCGGCGTTGAGTTCTGCCACTCAACACGCAATGCCTCAAAATGTAAGTATATAAGTGAATATCAGAGCTCTTTAAAACTCTTACTATATAATTTTTTTATTACAAAATCTCACAACATTCTAATAAAAACGTCGTCCTAATGTAACAGAGCAGAGAGTAATCTAATAATAAAATTTAAAATAGTATTTAATATCTTCACGTACAATATCGTATATATTGTATCACATCATGCGGAATAATCATTGAGACCTTAGTGATAACATATTCCATTCTCCACTTTACAGAGATTACGTATTTATGTGGTAGTATTAAACACCGTGATATACCTATATGAATATGTTTAATGTTTACAAAAAAACTCAAATAGAAACGAACTCGTAACATCGGGTCACTAAGACACTGTTCCAATACGCTACGACGGGCTCTTTCGATAAGTTTTATTAAGATTTAAGATAGAATTTCATCAGATAATATTTAACGACACCTGTCACTTACAACACTAGTCCAGAAGAAGGCAAAACGCAAATGATTTCGATTTCGTTAGTGTCTGGTGTAATTTTACAAGCATATTGCTTTCTGAGACGTTCACTCAATATCAGAATTAATGAACAGATTTTATAAAACAAGGTTTATTTCGTCACTTTGTTTCGTTAGATGGTGGAGATTAAAGAGTTTTTTTTTTGGTAAAACTGTAATTTCAATCTGTCTTGCCAGTTTATTTGCATTTTTAATATAGATAATTTGAAAATCAGCTACACGCTGTGTCCCGCACACAGCATGGTAGGCAGACGGAACTTAGTGTTAAAACAGACCGTTCCCCACTTTGCCCCGAATTTTGGAGACATTGCGGCGTGAGTAGCGGAACTTAACACCGCACTTTACCCCGACATCAGAGTGAAAAAAATAAAATATAGTGGGGATTGGACAACTTTTGTGCCCCTGTACCACGGCTGACCTCAAAATCGAATCAAAATATAAGTTAAAATAATTAATAACTTTATTATCCTTAATAATGAAGCAAACAGCTTCATAAATCTTTGTTCCAGAATGGAACGACGCGCCCAATAAAACATATTCAAAAACTACAATACCCGATGTTAAATCCATACAAATAATGGATTTGGTAAAACATAAAATTATGACGCCCACCTATGAAATAGCTGACCAAACTAGCATTAAGGAACCTGCTCCGCTTCCGTGTCTAACCATTTATCACTTAAACCCGCGACCTTGCGCTGAAATGTCATATCGAGAGCTTATTTAGGAATGCTATTCGAATGATATATTATAAACTGTTCATATTTGAAAATATTTAATAGATTTTGATCTCAAATATAATATTTATCTACACTTTTTGTAGTTTTCCAGTCATGTTAGAAAAATGGCAGCGTTAAATTCTGCTACCCAAAGCACATGGTTTTTGTTGGAGCGTATAGATGCAGTGATTTTCAAACAACAAATTTCTATCCACTTGTCAAGTAGGATTCCATAGGATTTGAACACACAACCAACGCTCTCAGTTTTGCATTGGCATCCCATACGATCAACATTTACTAAGTTCAAAATATCTAAAAATAAAATACATACTACAAACAACAAGCAAAATCTCGAATTACAGTATTTCATACAAATAATTGATGGCGAGATGGGCATAAAAAGTAGCATCCAGGAAACACTTTAGTTAAGTGGCGCCGGCGCAGACACGTGCGTTACGGCGACGACGTGCACGATGTATGTATGTATCGTATGATATTTGACTCCCACTTGACTTTTGAGGTATAAATTCTTTATATTCAAAGTTTTTATTAAAAATTGATCTGATAAAATGTGTAGAGAGCGATACTCATGTCTTTTAAATCTAATATTTTTTTTCCTTGATTGTAGAAGTATAAGCTATTTCTTGTTTTATTATATTTTGCGAAATTAAAACTCCAAATTTTTATAAATTTAATCTACAATAGTAAAATACAGTTATCACTTCTACATGGTCTCTACTTTTTTTTAATTAAACGGAACAATCATAAAGCAAAGAAAAGATAAAAGAAAAAGATCGTGCAAAGCAAAAAGTTTCTCAATATTCATCTTTTTATTCTAAATTTAATTATAAAACATTTTTTTATTGTTATGGTACAAGTAGCATCTAAAAGGTAGTACTCCGTGACCACGATCGATCGAAATCATTGATGAAATAAATTAAGCATGAGCTTGACTCACGATTGGTACTTTATAATTCTTATTATTTGGACATGGCCGCTTAATCACGATTACTTAAAAAAAACCAATTAATTTTATTTAAAATTTTTGATATGTTATTTCTAACAGAATATATTTATATTAAAATCTTAAATATCCTTCACATTATACCGTCTTTTATGCCAGATACTACAGATCATTTGTTATAAGTAGCGGAAACCAACGCCGAACATTATCTAATCTAAACAAGGCTGCGAAAGAAAAATATTAAAAAAGTAAATAAGTAAGATACTCTTTCAAATGGAGACAACACTAAGGACTAGTATGTCCTATATGGACCGAATAATATACAACATCTAAATATTTGTAGTTGTATCAGAGGTTGAACATTTTATTTTATTAAATATTTTTTTATTTTATTATTAAACAATAACATTAAACATATAACAAGAATAATAACATATTTATCTTTTGTTTATACTCATAATCACATAAAAACATGACATTGAAAGAATTTAGAGGCGGAAACAAAATATTGCTTATCTTTTATTTAGTATCCTGTAAATTTAAAAAACCCATGCAAAGTAGCTTCCCAAGGTGAAGCAAGTAAGGTTAAATTTCACAAGTCGCCGGTTGCGCATCTCGAACGGGTTATGCATTAAAAAAAATGTTTCTTTAGATATCGAGTGTAAATAATTTTTGGAACCTGTTCCATCCATAATAAGTAATGTCAAATGTAACAGAAATATAGAAACAATACATAAAATCAGTTCAGGAGTTCCAGTCGTGGCGCAGCGGCACGTGTGACTGTAAAATCGACTGGTTGTGGGTTCGATCCCCACTCGAGGAAAGGATTCGAATAAATATTTAGTTAAATTTATATTTTCATTTCTTCGCTCTGGTCTCGAGGCAAAGCGAGGCGTTGTGTTCCGCCACTTGACACATGATGCTTTCAAAATTTTTGTAAGGCGTCTGCCTACCTTGCTGAGTGCGGGATACAGCGTGAAGCAGATTTTTTAAGCTACATAGAAGCATTGTGTATGTGGTGGAACTCAACGCCGGAATTTGTCTCCTTGCCAGGAAATGGAAATATTAAATATTTCATTTCGACGAATGGGAATGACGCGTACTTATGCCCCTGCGCCACGAGTGGCGTCGTCCCTTGATGCGAAGAATTGGCAGTGAAGTGGAGAACAGAATGACCTCTAGTTTCACTTGGCATAAACGAATAGAAGTTTATAATTTATTTGAAGATTATATACATATTACAAGTTTAGATTATTTTCTTAGTGCATGCACTTATATAGAAATTAATCAATATTAACAATTTCAATGAACAATTTGAATGTCCTCAGAGTGTTAACACTGTCGGACTTAAGACAATTTATTTATATCTTATATAATTAAATTAAATTTAAGCTTAGAAATAAACATAGTTTATATATACATCCCACGTTCCAAATCCACCAAAACTATATTACAACATACTACACACTATAAACATGCCATTGTTGTCCGTACGTTCATATAATGTGGGTTAAAGGATCAACAGCCAATACTGTAGACGTAAAGTCAGACGGGAAGCGGTAATTTACAGGCTGGGCTCTCGGGGTCAATTGGATATTGCGTTGGACACTTACACTAGCTTTACACTTTATGAGTTATGACTAAACGGACGTTTGTTCTCTTTGTTACCTTATTTGAGCGTAGACTAGCAAAGCCAGTCGAGCCAGTGGTCAGTCGTGGCGCAGCGGCACGCGATGTGACTGTAAAACCGACTGGTTGTGGGTTCGATCCTCACTCGAGGAGATGAAATATTTACTTATATTTATATTTCCATTTTCTTCGCTCTGGTGTCGAGGTTAAGCGCGGCGTTGAGTTCTGCCACTCAACACACAATGTCTCCAGAAATCGGCAGAAAGTGGGGAACAAAGTGTCTTAACATTAGGTTCCATCTGTCTACCCTGCTGTGTGTGGGATACAGTGTGAAGCTGATTTAATTTAATTTTAATTTACTAGCAATGCGCGGTACTGAGTTCGTCATTGAGTGACGGAACTCAATGCCCATACGCAATGCCTCTAGAATAAGAAGAAAAGTATGGAGCGGGGTGACTCAACACTAGGTTCCCTCTGCCTATCCTGCTACATGAGGATACAGCATTTATTAAATTCATTTAAAGGAAAGCGAATATGTTGAAATAATATTGTCAAAAAATAAAGTTTTACAAAGTTAAAACGCATTTTTTACTAAAAACCAATTATATTTTTTGTAAGTCGTTAAATATACCCCGAAGAAGGGGCTAATGTTGACATCCGCTAAGTTTTTGCTTAATTTCCATAATTCCATATTAACCTTTTCGGATGTTGCTTGGATCGTGCGGTGTTTTGTAACCTACATGCCCCAATCATTAATTATGTACTTTACACCTTACCACCAGTGGCATTTAAGTTATTATAATAATACATATTAGAATAAATATTTTATGGTGCAGTCTGCTTGTTAAGGCGGAGGACGTGGGTTCGATCCCCAATTTGACAATGCATTATTTTTATTAACATGCTCTAATAATATAAAGTGGAGTGTTGGGTTTCGTCATTCGACTCCAAATATCTGAAGTTTGGCGAAGAGCGGAGAACGGAGTGTCTTGACACTTGGTTCTATAGGAGATAAAGCATATTTTTTTTTAAAATTTTATTAAGGTGATGAAACAGACCGTTAAAATAATTGTAAAACAACTGATTTATTAATATTAAATTGATCTCCATCATTTGTTTCAATAGCTGTTGTATGTATTATTAACAAAAGCTAACGACGGTATTGGTAGTTAATAAGAATTGAATTCTTATTAACTACCAATACCGTCGTCATTTAATAATAATATTTTTAAGCGCTATTCATATGAATGGAAAATTGGATGAATTGATAAAAGAAAAGAAAAGAATAAATAAAAAAGTTAGAGGTACGTAACTTTTCTATTTATGAATCCTGTATTTATAAATACTATAATAACTAGGCCGTCGTTGTGCAGTGGCACAAGTGTGTGAGTGTACACGCACCGGAGCTGAGGTACCTGCAATTCCCGCTCCTATACATTTTTAAATTTTGTTTTAAGAATTCGGCAGAAGTCAGTGGGGAACCGAGTGTTTTTTAAGGTTAACAAAAATAATCTTATTTTCTTCCACCGTTGTTTTTTTTTAATATATCCACCATATACAGACAGACTATCGGTTACATTTTTTTTATATATATAGATAAAGGTCAGTAAGTTTCGTAATAATGTTCATCTTTGTAATGTACAGATAGGTATAAAGTAATAAATTGTATTTCATTACCGCACCGGGCTTCAGAGACGTGACCTCCGACGGCCATGACTGATTTCTGAGCTGAGGCTGTTTTTTACTTGATTAATAATTTTAAGATTTATATTCTGTAGTTTTTTAATTAGAAATATTAATAATGTTTATATTAGAAGTCGGTACATCGGTGAACGTAAGGTTCAATTAGATTTTTTTTTACTTCCCAATGTAAAATACTTTTTCAACAAAATTATTAGAATTTGAACACAGCGATTCGATTCGATTCGATTTTATTCGCGCCGCTTGGAACTTGGACGGTTTTAGTGCAGCGCGTGTTTAAATCACGCCACATTCAAATGTATACATACTTTTTTTTTTAAATCTTTCCTAAAAGTGGAATAATATTTAAAAAAAAATGTTAATAATATCTACCAATCTAGCTTGATAAGTGTATTTTTTATATTTGAAACTTCATTGAACTTTATTCAATTTGAATATTTGAAACTATATTATTAAATTAAATGGACTATTACATACTAATTAGTAATTACATACTTATATTGTTTCACATACTTTTTAGGTAATATTGGTAAGAATGTTAAATATAAAAATTATTTTTGTTGTAAAATTATCGCCATCTTTATAATTAAAATTAAATAACCTAAGGTATAGCTTATGTTAATCGCTCATATTGCAACTTTGATGAATTGATGAGTCATCCAAATAAAACTTATATATTATTAATTTGTTCGTAGAAAAACTTTTCGATCCTAAATTTCCCCAAAATCAATTAAAATGTAAAAGGAACTTATTTCGGAGAGAACCTAACTGTACCTTGGAATAAGGCTATTTTGTAGTTACTGATCACGTTAGAAACCACATATGTTTCAATTCTCTGTGCCAAAATGACCACTATTTTCGGACGTACAGAGTCAACTGTCTCTTAAAGGAATTTTGCGTAACGCTTTGAATATAAATGTGAAGCTTACTTTAACTTTTTACCGTATAAGCTATTTGTATTTATCCCTTATGCCAAACTTGTGTTTGAGGAATATTTATAACCTAAAATTACTGATAAAATTTAAGATATCGGTATTCCTGAATCGGTTTCCAGTCGCAGGTTCGAGTCGCAGCTACGTTCAAAAATTTTTATACGTTTTCTAAATAAGTATAATTACAACATCTACCTACTGCTATAATTTATGACATATTTACAGGTGTGCTCTATGAAGAATATCGAACAACCGATGATTACAATTTTTTATTAGTTATGCATTTGGTACCTATACAGAAACACAAAAGTAAATGTGACAATCCGTAATTTAAAAGAATTTTTGTTACTTTTGAATATATTCTTTTCAAGTGAACTTTGGGCAAAATTTAGAAAACCTAAATTTAGGACTGCCGTGACTAACTGTACCATTTAAAGCAGGGGTTCTCTACCTTTTCTTGATCAAGGACCACTTTTATATCATTCTTGGTAGCACGGACCACTATTCATGTAGGTATAATAAAAATTAACTGTGATAACTAAACAAAAACTTCGCCTCACCATCCCCAGTCATAAAATTAAAATCGTTCGCGGACCACATTTAGGCAGGACCACTGGTTGGGAACCACTGATTTAAAGGAACACGTGGAGATATATGTCATCATCATGACAGCCAATTTTTCGCCCAGCCCTGGACATATTCAAAATAATATAGCGAAGAAATCGAAATATAAATAAATATTTTATTGACTCGAGTGGAGTTCGAACCCACAGGCAGTCGCACACTTGTGCCCCTGCACCACGACTGGCCTCATTTACATACATACTATATACTAAATAATTATTTACAATTAGTACCTATGTAGTACTAAAAAAAAAATATTTTCCGGATCAGACAAAGATAGATTGGGTTGCTAGTGTAAAAACAAGCTGCACCCGTTTAACCTTGCCCCACTCTCTATAACACAGACCTAGATTTATTCCGTCTGGTCCATCCATTTACCCGAGCGTGAAAGGCGTCCTTGTCGTATTATGATACTTATGTACATATATTGTATTAATATTTGACATAATATATTTATATTTAAGTTACTTAACATTTTTCTATACATATTTATATGTAATACACATATTTTATGTGAAGCCAATCGTGGCACGAGGCACAAGCGTGTGACTGTAATTGAAATATTTAATATTTTCATTTGTTCGCTATGGTGTCGAGGCAAAGCGGGGCGTTGAACTCCGCCACTCAACACACATTGCCTGCAGAATTCGGAGGAGACTGGGGAGCGGAGTGTCTAAACACTAGGCACTCTTTGACTACCCTACTGAACACGCGGGACACAACTCGGAGCTGAAAGAAAGACCCACATATTTTAGTTTATCCTGCACTGTATGTTATTGTTGTAAATACTTCTTGGAAAAATGACTCATATGTATAATTATTGAATACTAGTTTTTATCCGCGGCTTGCGAGCTGCTGCGGACCGCAGGTACATTAGATTAGCCTAAAGTAGCCAACCGTACTGTTTCCATAGGACACTTCCTGCTTTTTGGGAGTCCTGGGATGTCCTAGATAATTTTTAGGCATCATCCTGAGTTTTAAAGAGTACTATTAAGGACTTATGTTTTAAACCTTCTGTATATAGTGATACAATGCTAATGCAGAGGGTGTTTTATTACATATTATTAATATTATTAGACGAAATCGATTTCGTCCAGCAACTAATTATGTACAATATAGAATATAAACAATTTAAAATTGTAATAATTATTTGTTAACTCAACCACAAACGTTGTTTTATTGACCCTGTTTTCGGTGCAATATAACCATACAATGTGCAATATGTCCTAGATAAAAACCGAAATTATATAAACCTATATTTCAAAGTTTGAAGATAGCAACCCTGGATTAGTTCCTGAGATTAAACAAAATGATGGATTTGGTTGCTTTCCCTAACATGCTATATTTAGATTTACTTAATACTACGTTTCCTACTTTCATTACAAAATGCTTACAAAATTATAATATGAATTAAAAACGCAACATATACAGTAGATACGATTGTTTAAACAGATTTAAATAAAAAAAAATCCTAATCTACTAATATAATAACTACGCACTAAATATTTTTACTAATAGGTATTTCATAATCTTAATTTTAAACTAGTGGCTTTAATAAAGTGTAGAACTGGTTTTTCTTATTTATAACTATATATTTAACAGGTACATGCAGAATAACTCAAATATTTTCTTTAAAAAAACTGTCAACTCTTATAAGCTGTACTTTCCGTAGAACTACAATCCTAAAATTTTTACAGATCTATCAATGAACGAGTGCGACTCGCACTTGACTGACATTTTTATGTGTTTAAATATGAGCTATGGTATTCTCCTAACAATGTTTTTTAACAGAAAAACAGAAAATGCTTTATAAGTTATTTTTGTGGACCGATAAATTTATATTTAGGTATTATCATCATCATAACAGCCTCTTCTAAGTCTAATTTAGAATGTTGGTCTCTACCAAAGAGACGAGGAGCCACTCTTATTGAGCTTCGGCAATCTCAGTTCAATCTCGTCCTGTTAGGTTCAGGATGTCTCTCCATCCCATAGGTATTATTTGTCTAAATAACAGTAGAATAGAAGAACAGTCTTTTGTAGAGCTGGCAAGTCTTATTGTAATGCTGTGTTAAGTATACATACAGGATCTTACATAGAATATGAATATGTCACGTAGAATATGACCGAATATTTATTAATATTTAAAATCCTATTGTTTTTTACAGCAATTAATACCAATTAAGGTTTGTTAATTGATTCCGTGATCAAATAACAAGTCAATTATTTAATGATTATTTCAACATCCTTAATCTATCGTCGTATGAATAATTTTATAAAAAAGGAAAAGGTATGTAAATAGTAGATTATTTAAGCAATTTCTTAAAAAAGATATAAACGTGACGAGAATTTTGTATTAAAAATACTCGTGTATGTATGTACAACAATACCGGAATTCAAGGAATAAACGGCAACCGGCAATGCACCTGTAGCTCCTCTGGTGCTGTACGGGGTCGTGGACGGCGGTGATCACTTACCACTAGGTGACCGATGCGCTCGTTTGCCTTGCCTTTTCCATGTATATTATATAATTTTTTTATTAGCTTTAAGCTGTACCCTGGACATTGCCTGGTAGGCAGAAGGAATCTAGGAACTTAGTACCTGCTAAGACAATCCGTTCCCATGTTCCCTATTTTCCGCCAAACTCTGGAGGCATTGCGTGTTGAGTGCCGGAAATCGGAATTGTGAACAAGAAAATAAAACTTAAATATTATCTAATATGAATTAAAATATAAATATGAATCGTGAACCACTTGAAGGTCAAAAAAACACACACTTAGCGTTTGAGGAGGCTCATTTTTTTTCAACATGACGCTACTTATGCGGTTCCGCATCATGATTTAGTTAAAAAACTTACGTCTAATTTAATTACGTTATATAAGACATAACATATAGTACCTATACCAAAAATATAATTATTAAATAAAGGCATTGCGTGTTGAATGGCGGAACTCAACGCCACGCTTTGCTTCGACACCAGAGCGACGAAATAGAAATATAAATTTAAATAAATATTTCATCTCCCCTAGTGGGGATCGAACCCACAACCAGTCGATTTTACAGTCACACTTCGTGCTCCTGCGCCACGATTGGCCTCAATAATATAATTATACTACTTTCAGTTAATATAATTTCCTATTTTGTAAAAGAGTAATATTTTAAAATAAATATTTAAATTATTTTGATCTCATTCGACACTCCAAATATATAAAAATTGTATTTTTATATGAAATATCACATCCGTGAACAACGTGAACAAAAAAAATGTTTTAATATTATAAACTAAACGACACATAAACTTCAGCTCTTTTGAACAACATTTCAGATTGCCAATGCAGATATTACTCAGCAACTAATAAATCATTGGATATGTCCGGGCGCTTGGACACACCTGACCAGACGACTGTGTAGCCCGATAGGAAAATAAATTCAAATTAGTTGTTAATAATAATTTTCTCAAAAGGTTTTATTTTCTAAGTGTGGAATTTTAAATAGCGCGTCTATCTCCACATGAAAAGCACAGGAAAGATTCCTGTATCTCCTGTGACCCGTACTCTCGTTAACCTTGTCTTTTTCCATAAAAAAAAAAACACTTTAAAAATGTAAAAAATACAAACTAATTCGGGGCCCTCGTAGCATTATAATAATAGCCCTCCCTACAAAAAACTTCATATGAATATAAAACCCCAAGGGGGATTAGAGCCAAAAAATCACGTGTACAATTTTACTACATAAAACAAGAAAATAGAATAGCTTCTCATATTAAAAATATAAACTTGTGACCTCGGCAGGTATTTTCGCTTAGACACGTCCAAAACCGCTTATACCAAATAAAATAACACAAAAACATAATTTATCTACTAATAAGGCAATTTGCAGTTCTGACGTCTGTATTATTTTTATGATGACCACTACAAGGTTATTTGTGAAACAATATAAATAATTCTCAAGGATGACTTCATACCATCGAAATAAATAATAAAGTAAATTATGTATATTTTTTTGTTAATATTTATACTAAATGATATAAATGCAATTTATATTTGTTTTTAACGAGCGTTTGTGTGTATTTTAATGAATAATGGAACATTTTATTCTTCCCGATCTTAAGATTAGAATATGAATTACAGAAGAATATAGGAAATTATTTTATCCAGACTTTTTTTCGTAAGAAAACACAAACAAACTCCTTAAGACGAAAATAGGGGATCAAATCCACTAAAAGCTAAACTTTTAAACTGGTTTATCTACAGAAATATAAAACTTTTTCTTTACACAAATAAAAAAAAAACTATATAGAACATCGATAAATGTCACAAACAAACTGTTACAATTCTTCGATATCTATGGCTCTATGCTAATAAAAATAAATGTTAGAATTTTGATTTCCCTTTATATTCTAATATTTTTATAAACAAAAATAATATTACTGAACATAATTTTCAATTTAATCCAAATTTTATGTTGAAACTTTAAACCCGTGCCGACTGTACATTTACTGTGTTACTAGTAGTCTTTATAGATAAAACCTGGTTGTGAAATGGAAACAGTATTAAATCCACAGCAGCCACTTACATAACATCTCGGTCAATGTCTTGTCCGACAAACGCTGTTCTAACTTCTAATTGGTGTATTTTCGTAATGTTACTCTCATATATTTATTACTAGCGACCTGCGGGGCTTCGCCCGCTTAAACTTATTGTTATATTATAGCCAAATTATTCACAATCTTTATATAAATTGCAGCCTATCTATTGTTCTGATGAATAAGCTATATTAGTATAAAGTTTCATTTAAATATATTTAGTAGTTCTTGTATTAAAGTTAAACAAACACCCATCCTCACAAACTTTCACATTTACAATATTAGTATAAATGTTTAAATAGAACATTATATTTTTATGGCATTATGATTATATTACATAGTTTGAAATTTAATAGCTTACTGGTTAAGCTATTAAATTTCAAAGCGTATCTATGTATATATAACATAAGAGTAAAACTAGGTTATGTTTGTTTATATATTTTATCGTTGAAAATAATAAAAACTCAGCGAATAAGATCCCAGGGACCCCAGACTTCCGTCATTTTAGCAAAGCTGAAATTTTGAGGACTAATATTTAGTTAAAACAGTATACGTACTTACTAATTTGAGCCCTTTCATAGGTACCCACCTCTCTGCTCAACTTTCAGCTTTGCTAAAATGACGTAGGTCTGGGGTACCTGGGATCTCAGTCTACATTTTACTTGTTAAAATTTTGACTGAGTGACTAAATATGTCATCCTTTGTTTCTTGTCGATTTTTTTTTTATTTTTACATTCTATTAATTTGAAATATTATGTAAATTATTATATTTATATTATATAATCTTATTTATTTGTTAATTTATGTGTATTAACCGCTAGTCAAACCGCAATGCCTCGCTAAATTCGTCTGAGAGTGAGGAACGGAGTATTTAATTTAGTGTAGGTTCCCTCTGCCTACTCTGCTATATACGAGATACAGCCTGAATTACTAAATGATGCTATTATAGCATAATTAGGATGTCTAGTTGATCGCAAAGATCGTAGTTTCTAATGCCTCACGGTCACGGAGCATACTTATTATGCAGGTCTTTGTCCGATCTGGTTAAAGATGAAGGGTAGCGTTAAATTACGATATCGTTGGAGATTAATTTAGTAATCGATATATATGTATAATATACTTAGTAGAGTTGATGCACAATTTTGAGGCCTTCAACCATGAAGGCCTCAAAATTGTGTGCTGCACCAGCAGCGACACAACGCCTGACTGTAAACATGACGGTTATGGGTTCGATTACCGCTCGCTAGGATTATTTATTTTCATTTCCTCGCTCGCTTGTTACCAAACAAGACAAAGCACGGCGTTGGGTTGCGCCACTCAACACGCAGTCTCAAATTGGGCGATGCGTAGGGAACGGAATGTCTTAACACTATATTTCTTCTGCCTGCCATGCCATATGCGAGATACAGCATGAAGCTAAAAAAAATACTTTTTGAAATATTATAAATTATAATCATATCAAAATAATCGACCTCTTTTTTAGAAAATAAAACAATAAATTAACTCAACAGATTTCAAATGTAAAATAGTTCTATGATTTAATCCAAAAAAATATTTAAGTCATTATAACTATTTAACCAACTTAGCGTGTTAAGCAAGCATTACGATTACAATACATTCGCGAGTACTAGGACAATGGCAGTTATGTAACCGTTTGTTCTTATCACAGAGATAAATACTTATCTCTAATTGATGTAGAAAAGGTATTAATTCATAATATATTAGAATCTAGAAATATATTACGTTTCTTATAAGATAAAGGGAAATATATATTATGTGATGAGACTTTAATTGTTATTTACAAATAATAATTGGAGGTCGCCGTGGCTCAGTGGCACAAGCCTGTGACTGTAAGCGCGACGGTTGTGGGTTTGATTCAAATTCATAGAAACGAATTATTATTTATATATAGTTTTAAATTCTGCAAAGCGCAGCGTTGAGTACCTCGACTCAACATGCCAAGAAAATTCGGCGGAAAGTTAAAAACGGAGTGTTTTAATACTAGTTTACTAGTGCCTACTAAGCTGTATACGGTATACAAAAAAAATGCAGAAATGTGCGTGAAGCTAAAAAAAATACAAGAAATGTACCTAAATACAATGTTACATTAACGACGAAGCTAAAGTTAACTTTAATATATATAATACAAATAATAGGTATACAAGGTGAAGGCAACTGACTTAATAGGTGTAGACAAATGTGTGATATCTTCGAATCGACAGAGACGATTTTTTGTATAAAAATGTACGCAGAGAGAAAATATGCAGTGTCAAGACACTCGGTCTCAAATTTCTGCCGGAATTCCAGATACTGTGCGATTGATGAAGCTCAACGCCATTTCTAATATTACACTCACACCTCACCTCACATTTACCTCACATTTACTGTTAAACACTGCTCTACTATGCAACCATAGAAATGTTTTTTTAGCTATATTCCACACATACCAGGGTGGCAGATGGAACCTAAGAACCTAGTGTTAAGACACCGCCGCGCTTAGCCTCGTTACCAGAGCCAAGATATGCAAATATTATTATATTAATGATAGAAATGTATTATATATTTTGATGGATATAATCTAATTTTGACTATTTTGACTTTTCTTTGTGTATATATTTTTTGTGTGGACTTTTTTGTGTATTTTTAATTTCAGAATAGTATTATTTTAAGCATAAGTTCCCGTTGATATTAATAATATTTTATGATCTATTATTTTCTTTGTCATGACACTATCACGATCATGATGATAATTATATAGATATCACTACCTAGACTGGGGAACTGTTTAGCGTCCCATGGTGATACCTAGTACCGACTACCGTATTGTTTGACGTTCTAATATAATATCGTATGTTATTTATTATATCTAATATTTGAAATGAAATTGGGAAACGGAGTGTCTTAAGGTTTAATTAGGTTCCCTCCGCCTACCCTTCTGTATGTGGGATACGGCGTGGTGCTGATTTTTTTATTTACTTTTTTTCTTCTTACGCTTACTTATTATGGTGACCTGTAAGAAAGGTCTTTTATTTTAATTAGTGATAACATGAAACAAAAAAATAAGGAAAATTTTATGCAAAATAGAAATCTCTGTTTTAATTATTCTTCAAGTAACTTATATATGTGGATGAGTATTGACATATTATAAGGAAAATAGTCGTTTTATGTGTCCTTGGAAATGTTTAAATTACCTGTAGGAGCATTTACTATTTATTTATTTTTTTGTTCCCAAAATTGAGTATAAAAATTCGAAGTACATTAAATTATAATAGAATACATCTCTATTCTACTTAATACTTACTGCTTCAAGGCAGAAAATATGAATTGAATTGATTGTCAAGAGATCGTACTTGTATAGGTAGTAAGATCGACCAGTCGTGGCCGTCATGAAGTTAGCTGAATAGACGACAGTACAGAATTGATTTTAAAATTTTATTCTTACTTTTGATGATTCTTACTTTTGATTATTCTTTTTCCAAGTGCACTATACGCAAAAAAATTGAGAGACCCTAACTTCAGGCTGGCCACAACTCGTCGGCCGCACTGCATCTGTAGAGGTAATGTTACCCTGAAACTAACAAAGAGTTTTATTAGATAATCATAGCAATACTAGATGTCAATGTTAAAATCAACGATAAAATCTAAAGGGTAACCAAGAAAATGAATACAAACTTATTTTATATGAAGTTTTCTCTACAGGGGGATCGAACTATCGTATATACTCACACTCCACTTCATTACAGCGATAAATTAGCAGTATATTATTTTTAAAACTCCACATCACATTTCTGACTCATATCACATATCATTTCAATCATTATCGAAATACGTAATATATTTCGTTAATACTTCCATCATCATTTACTTCCCTTACCGTAATATATTGTTCGTTTACAAAACACAGCGTGACATTGATAAAATTGCGCACTCGACGTGACATAACATCGTGTCCTCATTCTGTATCGGATTTGCATTAACGTGCAAAAACATGTATCTTAAAACGTCTAAGAAGCACAAGGCTTTCTTTGTAAATGCGGGTTTTGCAACTATGTATGTATATTTTAAATGTTGTTTAAGTAAAAATTTCTGTACACATTCCTATATATTATTAGTTTAGAAATTTAACTATTTAGTTGAAATTTATGTTTTTTTTCCTGATTGCTGTATCCCGCATATAGCAAGGAGAACTCAGTGTTAAGATATTTCTATATGACGAATTTGATAAATTACACGTTGAGTGGCGGAAATCATCAATGCGTTATATCTTGACCAGACCGGGGGAATTGAAATAGGTACTTTGATCCCCGAGTGGAATCGAACCCACAACTATCTTGTTTACAGTCAGACACTGTGCCACGATGCTCTTTAATTTATATTCTAGTATCAAAATTGATTTTATTTTAGGAAAAATGTAAAAAAAAAAAAATTATATATTTTATATTTAATGCAATATGTACCTAACAGAAAATAAGCAGACCGTGATTATTCTAATCAGAATTTAAAATATCACACTATATCATATACATTTTACAAAGAACCTACAACCACCATACACATACAACCACTAGTGCCTCTACTGCGCCACAACGGCGTCACACAGTATACAATTCTTTGATCCCACTGCAACGTCGTTACTCATTTACATTTGCAAATTGCGTTAATTAGAACTAATTAAGAATTTTACGTTGCACCAACTTACGTACTGTCGCAATTATCATACTAAATGTCTGTCCGTACGTATATTTCGACAGCTTTTGTTCTTAGATTACCAATAGACCGTGCAACGGTTTTTTTTTGTTTTGTAAAAATACTTTAAAGTTAAGTAATACGATATTAACAATAGATATGGGCTGTAGATGTAAGGTTGTGTTTTGACCTTATGCATTGTTATTTTATCTGTTGGAATAAATTTAGTTTTTTTTTTATTCTATTGCTTCTAATTCGTAATTGTTTAGGTAATTGATAATTTTTACAGTACCTTAAGAAACAGACCGCTTTCATGTCTCTTTGTATTGTGTCAAATCCGATATTCGATCAATAGCCCTTAATACATGAAGGCGAATTATGGCTATCTAAACACTTAAATTATTGTATTTACTTTAAAAAAAAACGTATAAAAATCTAAAACCTAACGTGATTCGAACCCGCGCCTCTTGGGCAATGGGGCAAATCCAAAATTACATTCAAAGTTTTGTATGTTGTGTAAAAAGTATTTTTCTTTATTATGTGCGAATTACCTGCTATAACATTTTAAAAAAATATACTCATTCTTTATAATATTCTAAAAGATATTGACGTTAATCGTCTACTGACACAATTTTCTATTTCTGCACTCGGCAAACCCCTCGGCATTAAATATCTGGGTTTCTATATCATTCAATTGTATGAAGTTATTATTATAATATAAATGTGTTAACGCATATTCACTGAGATATCTATCTATGCATGTTTATAGCGTTTCATACGTCAAAAGGAAAAAACGCATCCCTTATAGAATCACTTTGTTGCCCGCCTGTCCGTTGTGAACTTTTTAAGTTGTACTTCCCGTTGACCTACAAATCTGAAATTGGTACGGAATCCTCGGTGGGTAAGAAAGATTCGTACTTGATAGGTTTTTTTTAACTTCACGCTATATAACATGTATAGGTAAAGGGAATCTTCAATCTAGACTTCTATCTATATCATTTTCATTGGCCTTTTTGAACATAATACTCTACAAAATACTCTAAAAAATATATAGCACAAAACTATGCCGAACTCCTTTATTATATTTCTAAAAACGCAATATACATCAAATAAACATCGAACTTACTACCCAAGAAAGTCAAGGTCAAGTTAGAGGAAGAGCAACGTTAAACGTACTCACGACTTGCATTTTGTGACATTGGACGCGACACAAGGTTGGTATTCTAGGAAAATACCTCCTTATGTACCTACTCATTATTAGTATTATTAATAAAGATATGTGTTATATTCTAGCGTAAGTATGTAAATTAGTTATTTATGTGTGATTCTTTATTTCTTAGATTTATTATTATATATTGACTCCATGTAAAATATAAAAATAAATCAGCTTCACACAGCAGGGTAGGCACAGGGAACCTTATGTTAAACATTAATAATGTTCCGTAACATTCCCTAGAGAGAAAATAGATTCCCTAGAGAGAAGGAATGGAAATATAAATTTAAATAAATATTTCATTTCCTGGATTGGAGATCGAACTCGTTGCGTTTACAGTCACACCCCCTGTGCCACTACTGGCGCCCTCCTCCTTGATTCTATGTTCTTATGTTTATATTTTTACTTATTTTAAAAACACTTTTGTAAATAATTGAAAATTTAAAAACTCGAGTGGAGATTGAACCCACAACCAGTCGAAGGCCTCAATGATTTAACATGTAAAAAATAACACATATTTCAGAATTGACAGAAGGGAATATTGATCGTTCTACTTTAAACATAATTTTTGAGACATTCCTTGTTGAATGGCGAAACTCAACACTGCAACTTCCCTATCAGATCGGAAAAATGAAAATAATTCTCTTGAATGGCTATCGCACCCAAAACCCCATCAAACTTATATTAAATGCAATGTACCCACCATTTAAAATATACTTAGTTACAAAATCTAGAAGTACTAAGTACTAACTTAGTACTTCTTTATCATTGTAATTATCAAACATACATATATATGTATACCTGGCAGAACAGTTATTAAAATCCCGTTAGTTGCATCCAATGTGCAGGTTGTAATTGTGTGCGCTATATAAATATTATAAGTAAACGTCAACGTTACGTCGTAATAAGTGAAATATGTCTTAGTGTAAATTAAACTTGCATCTCGAAAGAACAAACGTATTAATCGTACATTCTACTAAATTTCGTGTTTCAAATTAGGTCGGAAAGCGGAGAACGGAGTGTTTTGACACTTCTCTCTGTAGGGATGAGGTGAGTAACTATATAGCTTTACAATTTTGTTATGTTTTTCTAATTCTACAGACATTTAACTATATACATATTATAAAAAAAAATATTGCAAATTCAAACCTACAACTACTAGTGTTTACAGTGTCATCAAGCATACTACTCCACAGCACATATCTATGTCAAAAAGAAATAATTGACACTCAGAAACAGTAATTAAAGGTTAATATTGGTTATTAACGGTAGAGTTCAAAAGATATTAATTAAAGCACCATCGTCTCATATAAACATAATGCACGCTTAAAGTAAGTTGCTATTTTCCCAGCACTGCACTAATTCCGTCACCATTGTTATATGTGATGTTACTGTTATTTGTTAGACTTATTAATTTTTAATAATGTCTGTTTTTGATTTTTTTTATAAGCACAATTTTAAATGTTTGTTTTATTAATTTAATAGTAGTTAGTTGATTGGTACAACATTTGGAGATGTATGTTCCGTTCCCATTATGCGAAAAGATTTTTTTCATTTCCGATGCGGCGTCGAGCTTTTAGAGGCTCTAAGCGCAATATTTTAAAAATGTAAGGGACGTTTGGTTTATCTTAATCCTGGGTTCCCTCTGCGTATGTTACTGTATGCTGTATGTATGCGGGATACAGCAAGAAGGTATTTTAGTTTAAGAACTTATTTTAGTACGCACACAGACGTACAACAATTCGATCAAAAACGTTTGTAGATAAATAAAGTATATTTTTTTGTTAACCATTTTGAGTACCAATTTATTATTTTAATTAAAAAATATATTATTTTAAAGCCAGTCATGGCGCAGGGGCATAAAAAGGACTGTAAAATCGACTGGTTGTGGGTTCGATCCCCACTCGAGGAGATGAAATATTTATTATATTTTATTTTTCATTTCTCCGCTCTGGTGTCGAGGTAAAGCGCGGCGATGAGTTTCGCCCCTCAACATGCAATGCCTCCAGAACTTGGCGGAAAATGAGGAACGGAGTGTCTTAACACTAGGTTCCCTCTACCTACCTGCTTACTGCTACCTGCTGTATGCGGGATACAGTGTGAAGCAGGTTTTTTTTTAATATTATTTTAAATCTTTTCATAACAATGTAACTAATATTATACACAGATACTACAATTAACTTTAAAAATTAAACTTTATTTTAAAGTTGAAACTTTATAGTTACGATAATAAAAATTAGACATTTTACATAGTGTCGCTATGATTGCCTACTAACTATTACATACACATTGTGTTACAGTTAAACAAGCGGAGCATGTTCTTCGTTGCTTTGACAAATTTACCCACGCCATTGCTAAACAGAATGTAAAATAGGTGCAAAAATGTATTCTGTTCGAGATTCTTAATAAATCTGATATTATAGTTTTATCTACATAGTATGAAATATATTTTTGTTAACCTAGTGCTGTGACACTCCGTTTTCCACTTTCCGTCCAAACTTAATAATCCTTTTTTAAAGTGGCCATAACTTCCAAAATCTGCGCATTTCATCCAACAAGAAACCACTGTGAATATATATCCAATATTTTTATTTTTTTAAAATACTACTAGAGAGCCCAGTGAAACTTAAACAAATAATAAAATCAGTTACTATTGGTTATTGTATTTTGATGTGCATTTTATATTTTTTCCACTGGTAACAAAACATTTATGATATTCATAATATAAGACAGCTTATAAAATATTCATTCAAAGCGCCATATGAATATAAATAACTTTAACCTGTAGTTAATCAAAATTGAATGTGACAGAATAATACTGTTTTCATTGATGTAAATATACTGTATCCGTAAACCTTAATTTACCTATATAAAATCAAAATAAATAAATCAGCTTCACGCTGTATCCCGCACACAACAGGGTAGGCAGAGGGAACCTAGTGTTAAGACACTCCGTTCCCCACTTTCTGCCGAATGCTGGAGGCATTGCGTGTCGAGTGGCAGAACTAAACGCCGAGCTTAACCTCGACACCAGAGCGAAGAAATGGAAATAAAAATTTAAGTAAATATTTCATCTCCTCGAGTGGGGACCGAACCCACAACCAGTCGGTTTTACAGTCACACCTCGTACCGCTGCGCCAGGGCTGGCCTCTCTTTACCTATATAATGGTAATAATTCATTTTATAATGTAGAGATACTTAATATAGGTAATATATAACTTACTTATTTAGAAAACGTATAAAAATTTGAACGTAGCGGGACTCGAATCCGCGCCTACTGGAAATCAACCAGGCTAAAACGTATGGCTTAGTGGTCAGAGCGCCTGGTCGGTTTCCAGGAGGCGCGAGTTCGAGTCCCGCTACGTTCAAATTTTATACGTTTTCTAAATAAGTATTTTTCTTTCCTTAATTTGAATAACACTTTAAAAAAGTAAAAAATATATAACTTGATATAGCCAAGTGACAATAGAGGATTCTTATTCTTAATTTGATCGTTATCGTAATACTTTTTAGGCTTTTTTTTAATAACAGTATTTTGTTGATATATTTTTTTATTTTTGTTTGATCAATTTATCTTTATTCATCTTTCCCTCATAATGCATGAGGTTATTGGAGAAGGAAGAAGGAAGCATTGGGTGTTGTATGACAACTTTAAACGACGCTCTTTATCTTATCAGTTTGGAAAAATATCTATAGCATAGATATAAATCTTGCCTTGACTGTGATTTAAACCCTTTATTATCATTATGTGTTTAATGAAAAAACTGCGCCTTGTCTTACCACAGCAGGAACATATTAAAAGATTATCATTTTCCTAAGTCGACATCGAACCCAAGACCATAACGCTTACAATCAAACATTTGACATTAGTCTATTTTCGTAAATATAAATTAAGATTAACAGTAATATTGTGACAAATGCATGTCCTTTCACGCGTGTGTAACCGGCCACTTTGGAAACTGCTCCTGTATCTAAGATATTGATTTCGTCCTTTCACTAATAAATTACTCAATATTTCCGTCGCGAGGACAACAGTACAATTAAGCTTGTGCCATACTTGGCTCTATTAAATGTTAATATACCACACTTGTCACGATAGCTAACATTCGTTGAGATAATGACAGAGTATGTTCAAAATCTTTAAAAGCATCTTCAATCACATATTATATTGTTAAATATTGTTAAAGTAGACCTTGTAATAGATTCACAGAGCCGAAATATTCATTATAAATCCAAATAAGAGGCTTTTATCTACTAACTTATCATTTCTTCTTTATTCGTAAAAAAAAATCTAAATACAAGGAAAAAAATATTATTTTGTATTTCTTTTTATTTATTATTCAAATGACAATAATATTCTATATATTATTTTTCTCCTATTTTAATTTATTTAGGCCAGTCGTGACGCAGCGGCATAAAGTGTGACTGTAAAACCGACTGGTTTTGGGTTCGATCCCCACTCGAGAAGATGAAATATTTACTTAAATTTATATTTGCATTTCTTCCAGAATTCGGCAGAAAGTGGGGAACGGAGTGTCTTACACTAGGTTCCCTCTGCCTACCCTGCTGTGTGCGGGATACAGCGTGAAGCTGATTTATTTGATTTCTATTTTAATTACCCACCATAGATCTTAAATTGTCACGTCTTCGGCTACCGCTATATATAAGAAGACATTCCTCAGCATTCGCCATCACCATGTGGATGTCCATCGCGGTGGACTCACAAGGGACTTAAGAAGCCCCAAGATATTAAATTTGTTGCTTGTTCTTAAACTCATTGTTTATTTCTGAAACTAACTTACTTTGTTACTGCAATGATCTCATTTAAAGGCAATCCAGTCTTAGCTTAACATGATTATTACACGCAACTGGTTACATTATGGACGAGTATTAAGCGAATTAGCTTTTCTTTTAAATCACGCTGTATTCTGCACGTAGCAGGGTAGGCAGAGGAAACTTGGGAACCTGAGAACCTAGTTCTAAATCACTTCCGCTGCCCACTTTCCGAGAGGTAATTCTGGAGACATGGCGTGTAGAGAGGCCGAACTCAACGCCGCGCTTTGCCTCGTTACTAGAGCGAAAAAAATGAAAACATAAAAAAATCATTTCCTACGCGCGTCACGTTACAGTCAGTCATACACTTGTGCCCCTATTCTACAATGGTCTCATACACTTTATTAAGTTTCATATAAATGTCTATTTTAGTATTCTAAAAAACAGATAGCATCGAAGTTTATAAATATGGCGTTTAGTATGAGTAATTACATACATACCTATATATCTTCACGCGTATCACTAGCGTTTTAGTCAGAGACAACGGAGGGCCAAACGTTACGGTCTCTACATACCTCTTTCGGCCTCGTCCACTGTCACCTCTTCACCCATACCCTCCGAGGGATCCTCATGTTTTTACATGATCTTTCTCCAGTACTATTGATACTGTGTTTTCGAAGGTCAACCGAAGTCTCCCTATACCTCTCTTACCGCCGCCTTTTCCTTCATAAATCTATTTTGCCATTTTTTTATCACTCATTCGTTCGACGTGCCCAAACCACCTGAGCACGTTCTTCTTCATATGGAGTGTCTTAACACTAAGGTCCCTTTGCTTACCCCGCGCTGTGCTCCAAACTAAAAAAAGTAAAATATGTATTTTTTGGTAAAAATACTTGAGGAAAAATGCGTAATTTGAACCAATTACCATATATATTATATATTCATACATTAGAGTGCTTTTATAAACAAATTACAACTCTACGTTGAAATTGCAGAAGTAATTCTCAACATTGAGGACTTCCGTATGTCAAAAATGACTTTATTAAAATTAATTTTGAATGACATTAATTATCTTATAGTATTAGTACTCAGAGTACTTATCATGATTTTCAAAATGTTACCTGATTGTCACATATATTTATCCATCTTCTTCAGAACCCGTACATAACTAGGGAAATGTTTGACCAGGTACCCGCGTCTGATTTTTTTAACAGCATAGTACGCCATAATATAAGATCACTCACCACCTGTATAAGTGGCCTAGTGTTAAGACACTCCGTTCCGCACTTTCCGCTAAATTTTCCGAGGCATTGCTTGTTTTGTGGCCAAACTCTACGCCGTGCTTTTACCTTTAGTGTCAGAGCGAAGTAATTAAAATATTAATAAATTAATTCATCCCCCGAGTGGGGATCGGCAACCCTTGCGTTACAGTCACCTCCTTGTGCTTCTGCGCCACGACGGCCTCAATTTTTTTTTTATTTAAATTAATACCTATTGTATTGTTACATCATATTTTTATATGTAACGTCGTTAATATAACAACTCGTTGTTCCCTATGCCGTTAGAGACGTGACAAAAAATCTTATTGAAGCGATTTTCAAGGTTCTACGTGACTTCCTCTTATGGTATTTAATACTTGCCTAACTAAAACGTATATGTATGACTTATATTATTATAACTTGTTAACATAGTGCAGCGCTTAGTCCCGCCTCTGTTCTCGAATGGAAAGTGGGACACGGAGTGTCTTGACACTAAGTCCTACCCTACACTACCCTCGATAGAACATAATACAAACAAACAAAAACTTTTGTTTGTTTGTGTGTTAAAATTGTAATATAATAAAATTTTAAGATTTTATTTTTTTATTACAACTATTATAATATCATAAAAATCTATGTTCATAATATAATCATTGAAAATTTTATATTTCGGAACTCATCTTATCAACATATTTATATTTCCTTTTGTATTTCCGCAATATATGTATTTTTTAGGACATAAAAATATATGAGATTCATTAGCGACCTTACTATAAGGTTACTATAACACCTCTATGTTTTTGTTATAATAATTTACTATTATACACTGTTTATCTTGCTTTGCCGTTACCGTGGAAGGCAGGAAGAGCATGAAATAACATAGGTATGTATAGTGTTGTGATTCTCGGCCTTTTGGGTACGCAAAAAATATTAAAAATATCTTTATTCGAACTTATGAAACCATATACAAATTAATAATAGAGGTCGATAATAACCTTCCCAACTGGTTCAAAATTGTGTTTCAGCCATTCCCGAATGATCGTCTTGTCGCAGTGGGGCAGCGTTTGACTGTAAACACCACGGGTGTGTGTTCGATCCCCTCTCGGCCATGAATGATGTATGATTGTATATTTATTTTCATTTCCCTGTTGTTGAGTTCTGCCACTCAATACGCAGTACCTCGAAAATTCGAAGGAAAGTGAAGAAGGAACGGAGCATCTTAACTTTTAACACGAACTTAACTTAACTTAACTTTTCAAAAGGTTCTGTCTAGTCTATTATGCGGGAAAAAGCGTGAAGTTGGTTTATTTTTCTCAAAAGGCCTGAAAGCGAAGAACGGAGTGTCGTAACCTAGATTCCTACGTAACTAGGCTTGTCTATATTGTATGTTATCATGCAATATTCAAAAATATATTCGACAAGCTTATAGAATTAAACCATATTTGGCAACGCCTAACTATACCAATTATTTAACCTGATACTTTCACTTGTGCAGCTTGAACTGAATTAGACAATATGGAACTCGGTGTAAGGACTCTGAATGTTTATATTATAATTTATTATGGCTTAAAATAAATAAAAGGAAAGAAATATATTTTTACACAAAGAAATAAGCGTAATTAGGAAGTTCTGACTGCGGTGGTGATGACTTCGTTTTTATTTCTAGAGAATATTTCTGTTTAATTTTTTCCCCTATCTAATACATATTCGACACCGTCATGGTACAGCACATTGTATGAGTGTAAATGTGACGGTTATTGGTTCGATCCTATGAAGTAATTAAATATTCTCATTCCCTCGCTCTGGTAAGACAAAAAGCGACGTTGAGTTCCACCACTCAACATGCAATGTCTCGAAAATTGAGCAATGCGTAGTAGTAGACTAGAATTTCTCTGCCTTCCCTTTTACTTAGGGTATATAACGTGGAAATTGTAATAAAAAATCTTTAAAAAAAATAAACAAGCATTATATAAAAAAATCAGCTTCACGCTGTATCCCGTGCTGTATTAATAAATTTAAATAAATATTTCATCCCCTCGAGTGGGGATCGAACCTACGACCACTCGATCTTACAGTGACACATTGTACCTCTGCGCCATGACTGGCCTCATTATATAAGTCATACGAAAATAGATATAAATTGAGTAGTTATTTTATATTATGTATGTATGTATTTGGGCCGAAAGATAGTAATCTCAGTAGCACGTGTCTCAACTTAACACAAAAAATAACCTTAAAAATACAAATAAGACATTTGAAAGATTAAATGGAGATACAAAGGCTATCACTGTTTAATCTAAACCGGTTAAAGTCTTTTAATTTCAAAGTTTAAAATACAATTAAATTTGTTTTACAAGTAAATAATAATATTGCTTAACTGTGGTAGTTTAATAATTATTGATTTTTTGTATAAGACGTTTAATATATGTATTTAAAAAAAAAAAAAACAATATATGCATGAAATACTTATTTAGAAAACGTATAAAAATTTGGACGTAGCGGGATTCGAACCCGCGCCTCCTGGAAACTTACCTGGTTCAGGTCCAGGATCCAGGTCTGGTCAACTTTAAAAGTGTTCAAAAATATATGCATAATTCAACCATTACTACTATCTACTAAGTGGCAATTTGAACTACCAACCACCATTAAATAACACACCTTTTATATACGTTTCCAGGATATTTAGAAATATAACGAAATACATTAAACATAAGAAAATTTCATAAAAATCTATAATAACATGATTACTTTGTAATTGTTCCGTTTTGCAGGTAAACGATCAGGTCGTTGCTTTTTCTTCGAGATCGATGTCGGGAAACCGTATCTCATTGGTAATGACCACAAGTCCTTGAGTTCAATTCCCTCGAGAGAATGTTCATCCTGAATAAATGTAGTTTAACATAAGTTTATGTAGATTTTTTTTTACATAAATTTAAAAAATGGCCGTTCTTTAATTAAAAAACATATTATTTATTTTTAATTTAAAAAAGATTATAAATTACTCTGAATATTCAAGATAATATATACACGCGACTGTAAATGTGTCGGTTGTGTTTTTTATTTCCGATCGGGGGAATGAAATATTAAATATTTCATTTTTTTTCTTCTATTAGTTCTTGTGTCTTAACTCTGTGTTGACGCTGTCCACCATAAAGAATTATATGACCTGAATAAAGCTATAAAAGATGTATCTCGCAGTAGGAGTAAAGATGTATCTAGTCAGAGCGAACGTAGGAACCTAGAGTAGTGCAGTAGTGAAAACAATCAGAACCCATCACGACACTTTTGCTCTCCATTTTCCGCTAAATTCTAGAGGCATAGCGTTTTGAATGGCGGAACTCAACGCCGCGCTTTGCCTCCAAGCCAATTTTACCTTATCAAGCAATAAACATAAAACAAGCAAAACGGACTATCTAACTGTACCTATCTATATTTCTACAAATAAAGCAGCTTGTCACGAACATAACCCACGATGTATTCTAGTACAAGCTGAACGTGATAACAGTGGCATTTGCATTTACTAAACGCGTCGTGTATAGGACGCTTTTGTCCAGGCCCCTTTGAAGGAATGCTACTGCCTAATAATTTATTATGCATGTAGGATTTATATTAGCCATTGTTTGTTTTGAAATATAGAATATCCTTTAATTTTAGTGTTGGTTTTAAAATTATATTGTTTTCTTTTTATATCTTCTTAAAATGTAGTTTACGTTATATTAAATAATAATAGTATACCTAATATATAATACCTTTAGGATGCGACTAATAGCTACTACACGATGGTTGTGGGTTCGAACTAAAATAAAAGTTTGTACTAAAAGTATTTATTTTTTTATTGCCGGTCGTCATGGCGCAGAGGCACAGGCGTTCCATCGTAATCCGGTTGTGAGTTCTATTCCTAATCGGGGAAATAAAATATAGAATATTTTCAACTCTTCTCTCTCTGATATAAAACGAAGCAAATCGCGGCATTGAATTCTGCCACTCAACACCCACGAGAATTCCCCGGAAATGTAAGAACTTAATGAGGAACGGAGTGTTTTAACACTAGGTTCCCTCTGCCTACCCTGTTGTGTGCGGGATACAGCGTGAAACTAAAAAAATAACAAAATGGAAGCGTACAGTGGGAGATGCATTACAGGAAGAGAAAAACAAATATAACTATTAAATCGCATTGCAGTTACTATGGTATTTTATAAGTACAAATGTTTCTTATATTTCAATAACTTACAATCAAATATAATAGCCTATAGTGTTACCGCGTCTAACATCGTTCATTCTTATGAAATTGCTTTAAAGTTTATAAAGTCAATGTCAGGCTTATAATATGGCTATTTGAATAATACCACTTTGCCTTGACATTTTTTTTCAAATAATAGAAAATAACTGTTTTCCACGTTCCTATATTTATTATTTATATAGTTTTTATTTAAACTCTGTTACGTTTGAATTCAATAGGTATATAATATAAATCATTTAACTTATTATTTTTAAAATTTTTATACTTTGAAGTTATTAAAATATTACTACTACTACAGAGAGAACAGTGCGCCATAAGTTACGGTTTAAAACCTGTTAAAATATTATATTATTAACTACAATTTATTTCTGATTTAAGTTGCGCATATTTTTGAAATATGTGTGTGTGTCTTATGTACTACGCCACTTTTACTTAAAACCAGACAAAAAAAACTTTCTTTGAATATTCTCGTAACTGGTATCGAATCCATTACCATCGCCACGACATTAATAGGTATATTTTTTACATGCAGTGAAATAAAAGCTATGAATCTATAATATGCTAAAACAGAACCAGATAGTAAAACAGGTAGTCACGATTGCTTGCCCTGGATGACCCAGACTTACTGACTTTGTCATTGGCTAATTTGCCAGCTTCCTCCGGTATCGTTGGTCAAGTTCAATTCATCAGGTAAATTGGCTCTTTAGCGTGGATTCATACGGTATAATAGAATTAGGATTTTAACCGCTGTTTACTGTAGATTTAACATTTAGTTAAAAAAAAAATCTTTGCATATGAATAAAATGCTCCGAAATTAGCTTCTCAAAAACGATCTTTGAATCAACGGCCATCGAGTCCGACTTCTTTTGCCGTCTTGACTATTTGCAGTAGATACTGTACTTAGTTATATATATTTTGTATAAACACAAACTTTTTTTTCTTCTTTTCTGATATAATTTCTTTTTGTTGATATAATTATTTATATTTAACATAAACGAATGCCCACTTTTAGTAACAAGCCCTTAAATACCATTGTCTAGTATAAATAGCGAGTGCACGCAAAATGTCAAATGTACATACAATAAGTAAGTTCCTGCGATTATTTAAAGGTCGCCTTTGTGCAGTTTGGTGTTTTGATGGAACGAATTAAGGTTAACCTTTTAAATTCGAGATCCCCTTTTTTTAGTTAAAAAGAATATAGTTTAATTACTATACATGTAAAACGGCATTCGTATAAACGGATCGTTTAAGAAATATAAGAAATGAAAGATAAGTTGATAAAATGGCATGTTTTAGGCACTTTTTTACTGTTCTCGAAGCATTTGTAATATAATAGATACAACTCGTAAGATGATAATGATTTAATGATGATACAATTTGTAACTATTTCACTTTATTTTTTGTGCGTTTGTTATTAAAATTTCAAAATAAATTAAAGTAGGCTGAGTAAACCTAACCTGGCGATAAATTAATATAATATAAATATAATCATTGCTTCATGTGGGAATCAAACCTACAGCCATCTTGCATACATTCAGATGCTGCCGCACTGCACCATAGTCCACAACGACCTAAATAATCAATTTAAAGTTTGATTTACGATTTGTTGTTTACTTTAAACTCGGATTTCACAACTAGAATTATATTAAAATTGTTTAACATAATATTTACTTAGGTACTGTCTAGTTACTCAGCATCAACTCTAATAAAATAAAACTGAACAGTTTTTTTGAAAATTATTTCTATGTAAAGTGATATTATTTCTGTGTAAAGTATAGAATATAGACACTACATATATGCAATATTTTAAATTATCTAACTTATTGTTCCTGCGGTCAGAGTGCCGTACAAAGGAGACTGAAACTATTCCATACATTTTTGGGCCCAGAATGTAAAGAGATGAAAATGGTATGATTTAATAGATTTAGGTACATCATTCCCTCCCTGAAATCTATATAAATTTTGGCAATCAGAGAGTTGAGTTATTAGAGATTTGAAAAAAT
>JAATLQ010038148.1:0-40033 GCA_013421005.1 Heliconius erato x Heliconius himera | reverse complement strand
GAAATAATATCACTTTACATAGAAATAATTTTCAAAAAAACTGTTCAGTTTTATTTTATTAGAGTTGATGCTGAGTAACTAGACAGTACCTAAGTAAATATTATGTTAAACAATTTTAATATAATTCTAGTTGTGAAATCCGAGTTTAAAGTAAACAACAAATCGTAAATCAAACTTTAAATTGATTATTTAGGTCGTTGTGGACTATGGTGCAGTGCGGCAGCATCTGAATGTATGCAAGATGGCTGTAGGTTTGATTCCCACATGAAGCAATGATTATATTTATATTATATTAATTTATCGCCAGGTTAGGTTTACTCAGCCTACTTTAATTTATTTTGAAATTTTAATAACAAACGCACAAAAAATAAAGTGAAATAGTTACAAATTGTATCATCATTAAATCATTATCATCTTACGAGTTGTATCTATTATATTACAAATGCTTCGAGAACAGTAAAAAAGTGCCTAAAACATGCCATTTTATCAACTTATCTTTCATTTCTTATATTTCTTAAACGATCCGTTTATACGAATGCCGTTTTACATGTATAGTAATTAAACTATATTCTTTTTAACTAAAAAAAGGGGATCTCGAATTTAAAAGGTTAACCTTAATTCGTTCCATCAAAACACCAAACTGCACAAAGGCGACCTTTAAATAATCGCAGGAACTTACTTATTGTATGTACATTTGACATTTTGCGTGCACTCGCTATTTATACTAGACAATGGTATTTAAGGGCTTGTTACTAAAAGTGGGCATTCGTTTATGTTAAATATAAATAATTATATCAACAAAAAGAAATTATATCAGAAAAGAAGAAAAAAAAGTTTGTGTTTATACAAAATATATATAACTAAGTACAGTATCTACTGCAAATAGTCAAGACGGCAAAAGAAGTCGGACTCGATGGCCGTTGATTCAAAGATCGTTTTTGAGAAGCTAATTTCGGAGCATTTTATTCATATGCAAAGATTTTTTTTTTAACTAAATGTTAAATCTACAGTAAACAGCGGTTAAAATCCTAATTCTATTATACCGTATGAATCCACGCTAAAGAGCCAATTTACCTGATGAATTGAACTTGACCAACGATACCGGAGGAAGCTGGCAAATTAGCCAATGACAAAGTCAGTAAGTCTGGGTCATCCAGGGCAAGCAATCGTGACTACCTGTTTTACTATCTGGTTCTGTTTTAGCATATTATAGATTCATAGCTTTTATTTCACTGCATGTAAAAAATATACCTATTAATGTCGTGGCGATGGTAATGGATTCGATACCAGTTACGAGAATATTCAAAGAAAGTTTTTTTTGTCTGGTTTTAAGTAAAAGTGGCGTAGTACATAAGACACACACACATATTTCAAAAATATGCGCAACTTAAATCAGAAATAAATTGTAGTTAATAATATAATATTTTAACAGGTTTTAAACCGTAACTTATGGCGCACTGTTCTCTCTGTAGTAGTAGTAATATTTTAATAACTTCAAAGTATAAAAATTTTAAAAATAATAAGTTAAATGATTTATATTATATACCTATTGAATTCAAACGTAACAGAGTTTAAATAAAAACTATATAAATAATAAATATAGGAACGTGGAAAACAGTTATTTTCTATTATTTGAAAAAAAATGTCAAGGCAAAGTGGTATTATTCAAATAGCCATATTATAAGCCTGACATTGACTTTATAAACTTTAAAGCAATTTCATAAGAATGAACGATGTTAGACGCGGTAACACTATAGGCTATTATATTTGATTGTAAGTTATTGAAATATAAGAAACATTTGTACTTATAAAATACCATAGTAACTGCAATGCGATTTAATAGTTATATTTGTTTTTCTCTTCCTGTAATGCATCTCCCACTGTACGCTTCCATTTTGTTATTTTTTTAGTTTCACGCTGTATCCCGCACACAACAGGGTAGGCAGAGGGAACCTAGTGTTAAAACACTCCGTTCCTCATTAAGTTCTTACATTTCCGGGGAATTCTCGTGGGTGTTGAGTGGCAGAATTCAATGCCGCGATTTGCTTCGTTTTATATCAGAGAGAGAAGAGTTGAAAATATTCTATATTTTATTTCCCCGATTAGGAATAGAACTCACAACCGGATTACGATGGAACGCCTGTGCCTCTGCGCCATGACGACCGGCAATAAAAAAATAAATACTTTTAGTACAAACTTTTATTTTAGTTCGAACCCACAACCATCGTGTAGTAGCTATTAGTCGCATCCTAAAGGTATTATATATTAGGTATACTATTATTATTTAATATAACGTAAACTACATTTTAAGAAGATATAAAAAGAAAACAATATAATTTTAAAACCAACACTAAAATTAAAGGATATTCTATATTTCAAAACAAACAATGGCTAATATAAATCCTACATGCATAATAAATTATTAGGCAGTAGCATTCCTTCAAAGGGGCCTGGACAAAAGCGTCCTATACACGACGCGTTTAGTAAATGCAAATGCCACTGTTATCACGTTCAGCTTGTACTAGAATACATCGTGGGTTATGTTCGTGACAAGCTGCTTTATTTGTAGAAATATAGATAGGTACAGTTAGATAGTCCGTTTTGCTTGTTTTATGTTTATTGCTTGATAAGGTAAAATTGGCTTGGAGGCAAAGCGCGGCGTTGAGTTCCGCCATTCAAAACGCTATGCCTCTAGAATTTAGCGGAAAATGGAGAGCAAAAGTGTCGTGATGGGTTCTGATTGTTTTCACTACTGCACTACTCTAGGTTCCTACGTTCGCTCTGACTAGATACATCTTTACTCCTACTGCGAGATACATCTTTTATAGCTTTATTCAGGTCATATAATTCTTTATGGTGGACAGCGTCAACACAGAGTTAAGACACAAGAACTAATAGAAGAAAAAAAATGAAATATTTAATATTTCATTCCCCCGATCGGAAATAAAAAACACAACCGACACATTTACAGTCGCGTGTATATATTATCTTGAATATTCAGAGTAATTTATAATCTTTTTTAAATTAAAAATAAATAATATGTTTTTTAATTAAAGAACGGCCATTTTTTAAATTTATGTAAAAAAAAATCTACATAAACTTATGTTAAACTACATTTATTCAGGATGAACATTCTCTCGAGGGAATTGAACTCAAGGACTTGTGGTCATTACCAATGAGATACGGTTTCCCGACATCGATCTCGAAGAAAAAGCAACGACCTGATCGTTTACCTGCAAAACGGAACAATTACAAAGTAATCATGTTATTATAGATTTTTATGAAATTTTCTTATGTTTAATGTATTTCGTTATATTTCTAAATATCCTGGAAACGTATATAAAAGGTGTGTTATTTAATGGTGGTTGGTAGTTCAAATTGCCACTTAGTAGATAGTAGTAATGGTTGAATTATGCATATATTTTTGAACACTTTTAAAGTTGACCAGACCTGGATCCTGGACCTGAACCAGGTAAGTTTCCAGGAGGCGCGGGTTCGAATCCCGCTACGTCCAAATTTTTATACGTTTTCTAAATAAGTATTTCATGCATATATTGTTTTTTTTTTTTTTAAATACATATATTAAACGTCTTATACAAAAAATCAATAATTATTAAACTACCACAGTTAAGCAATATTATTATTTACTTGTAAAACAAATTTAATTGTATTTTAAACTTTGAAATTAAAAGACTTTAACCGGTTTAGATTAAACAGTGATAGCCTTTGTATCTCCATTTAATCTTTCAAATGTCTTATTTGTATTTTTAAGGTTATTTTTTGTGTTAAGTTGAGACACGTGCTACTGAGATTACTATCTTTCGGCCCAAATACATACATACATAATATAAAATAACTACTCAATTTATATCTATTTTCGTATGACTTATATAATGAGGCCAGTCATGGCGCAGAGGTACAATGTGTCACTGTAAGATCGAGTGGTCGTAGGTTCGATCCCCACTCGAGGGGATGAAATATTTATTTAAATTTATTAATACAGCACGGGATACAGCGTGAAGCTGATTTTTTTATATAATGCTTGTTTATTTTTTTTAAAGATTTTTTATTACAATTTCCACGTTATATACCCTAAGTAAAAGGGAAGGCAGAGAAATTCTAGTCTACTACTACGCATTGCTCAATTTTCGAGACATTGCATGTTGAGTGGTGGAACTCAACGTCGCTTTTTGTCTTACCAGAGCGAGGGAATGAGAATATTTAATTACTTCATAGGATCGAACCAATAACCGTCACATTTACACTCATACAATGTGCTGTACCATGACGGTGTCGAATATGTATTAGATAGGGGAAAAAATTAAACAGAAATATTCTCTAGAAATAAAAACGAAGTCATCACCACCGCAGTCAGAACTTCCTAATTACGCTTATTTCTTTGTGTAAAAATATATTTCTTTCCTTTTATTTATTTTAAGCCATAATAAATTATAATATAAACATTCAGAGTCCTTACACCGAGTTCCATATTGTCTAATTCAGTTCAAGCTGCACAAGTGAAAGTATCAGGTTAAATAATTGGTATAGTTAGGCGTTGCCAAATATGGTTTAATTCTATAAGCTTGTCGAATATATTTTTGAATATTGCATGATAACATACAATATAGACAAGCCTAGTTACGTAGGAATCTAGGTTACGACACTCCGTTCTTCGCTTTCAGGCCTTTTGAGAAAAATAAACCAACTTCACGCTTTTTCCCGCATAATAGACTAGACAGAACCTTTTGAAAAGTTAAGTTAAGTTAAGTTCGTGTTAAAAGTTAAGATGCTCCGTTCCTTCTTCACTTTCCTTCGAATTTTCGAGGTACTGCGTATTGAGTGGCAGAACTCAACAACAGGGAAATGAAAATAAATATACAATCATACATCATTCATGGCCGAGAGGGGATCGAACACACACCCGTGGTGTTTACAGTCAAACGCTGCCCCACTGCGACAAGACGATCATTCGGGAATGGCTGAAACACAATTTTGAACCAGTTGGGAAGGTTATTATCGACCTCTATTATTAATTTGTATATGGTTTCATAAGTTCGAATAAAGATATTTTTAATATTTTTTGCGTACCCAAAAGGCCGAGAATCACAACACTATACATACCTATGTTATTTCATGCTCTTCCTGCCTTCCACGGTAACGGCAAAGCAAGATAAACAGTGTATAATAGTAAATTATTATAACAAAAACATAGAGGTGTTATAGTAACCTTATAGTAAGGTCGCTAATGAATCTCATATATTTTTATGTCCTAAAAAATACATATATTGCGGAAATACAAAAGGAAATATAAATATGTTGATAAGATGAGTTCCGAAATATAAAATTTTCAATGATTATATTATGAACATAGATTTTTATGATATTATAATAGTTGTAATAAAAAAATAAAATCTTAAAATTTTATTATATTACAATTTTAACACACAAACAAACAAAAGTTTTTGTTTGTTTGTATTATGTTCTATCGAGGGTAGTGTAGGGTAGGACTTAGTGTCAAGACACTCCGTGTCCCACTTTCCATTCGAGAACAGAGGCGGGACTAAGCGCTGCACTATGTTAACAAGTTATAATAATATAAGTCATACATATACGTTTTAGTTAGGCAAGTATTAAATACCATAAGAGGAAGTCACGTAGAACCTTGAAAATCGCTTCAATAAGATTTTTTGTCACGTCTCTAACGGCATAGGGAACAACGAGTTGTTATATTAACGACGTTACATATAAAAATATGATGTAACAATACAATAGGTATTAATTTAAATAAAAAAAAAATTGAGGCCGTCGTGGCGCAGAAGCACAAGGAGGTGACTGTAACGCAAGGGTTGCCGATCCCCACTCGGGGGATGAATTAATTTATTAATATTTTAATTACTTCGCTCTGACACTAAAGGTAAAAGCACGGCGTAGAGTTTGGCCACAAAACAAGCAATGCCTCGGAAAATTTAGCGGAAAGTGCGGAACGGAGTGTCTTAACACTAGGCCACTTATACAGGTGGTGAGTGATCTTATATTATGGCGTACTATGCTGTTAAAAAAATCAGACGCGGGTACCTGGTCAAACATTTCCCTAGTTATGTACGGGTTCTGAAGAAGATGGATAAATATATGTGACAATCAGGTAACATTTTGAAAATCATGATAAGTACTCTGAGTACTAATACTATAAGATAATTAATGTCATTCAAAATTAATTTTAATAAAGTCATTTTTGACATACGGAAGTCCTCAATGTTGAGAATTACTTCTGCAATTTCAACGTAGAGTTGTAATTTGTTTATAAAAGCACTCTAATGTATGAATATATAATATATATGGTAATTGGTTCAAATTACGCATTTTTCCTCAAGTATTTTTACCAAAAAATACATATTTTACTTTTTTTAGTTTGGAGCACAGCGCGGGGTAAGCAAAGGGACCTTAGTGTTAAGACACTCCATATGAAGAAGAACGTGCTCAGGTGGTTTGGGCACGTCGAACGAATGAGTGATAAAAAAATGGCAAAATAGATTTATGAAGGAAAAGGCGGCGGTAAGAGAGGTATAGGGAGACTTCGGTTGACCTTCGAAAACACAGTATCAATAGTACTGGAGAAAGATCATGTAAAAACATGAGGATCCCTCGGAGGGTATGGGTGAAGAGGTGACAGTGGACGAGGCCGAAAGAGGTATGTAGAGACCGTAACGTTTGGCCCTCCGTTGTCTCTGACTAAAACGCTAGTGATACGCGTGAAGATATATAGGTATGTATGTAATTACTCATACTAAACGCCATATTTATAAACTTCGATGCTATCTGTTTTTTAGAATACTAAAATAGACATTTATATGAAACTTAATAAAGTGTATGAGACCATTGTAGAATAGGGGCACAAGTGTATGACTGACTGTAACGTGACGCGCGTAGGAAATGATTTTTTTATGTTTTCATTTTTTTCGCTCTAGTAACGAGGCAAAGCGCGGCGTTGAGTTCGGCCTCTCTACACGCCATGTCTCCAGAATTACCTCTCGGAAAGTGGGCAGCGGAAGTGATTTAGAACTAGGTTCTCAGGTTCCCAAGTTTCCTCTGCCTACCCTGCTACGTGCAGAATACAGCGTGATTTAAAAGAAAAGCTAATTCGCTTAATACTCGTCCATAATGTAACCAGTTGCGTGTAATAATCATGTTAAGCTAAGACTGGATTGCCTTTAAATGAGATCATTGCAGTAACAAAGTAAGTTAGTTTCAGAAATAAACAATGAGTTTAAGAACAAGCAACAAATTTAATATCTTGGGGCTTCTTAAGTCCCTTGTGAGTCCACCGCGATGGACATCCACATGGTGATGGCGAATGCTGAGGAATGTCTTCTTATATATAGCGGTAGCCGAAGACGTGACAATTTAAGATCTATGGTGGGTAATTAAAATAGAAATCAAATAAATCAGCTTCACGCTGTATCCCGCACACAGCAGGGTAGGCAGAGGGAACCTAGTGTAAGACACTCCGTTCCCCACTTTCTGCCGAATTCTGGAAGAAATGCAAATATAAATTTAAGTAAATATTTCATCTTCTCGAGTGGGGATCGAACCCAAAACCAGTCGGTTTTACAGTCACACTTTATGCCGCTGCGTCACGACTGGCCTAAATAAATTAAAATAGGAGAAAAATAATATATAGAATATTATTGTCATTTGAATAATAAATAAAAAGAAATACAAAATAATATTTTTTTCCTTGTATTTAGATTTTTTTTTACGAATAAAGAAGAAATGATAAGTTAGTAGATAAAAGCCTCTTATTTGGATTTATAATGAATATTTCGGCTCTGTGAATCTATTACAAGGTCTACTTTAACAATATTTAACAATATAATATGTGATTGAAGATGCTTTTAAAGATTTTGAACATACTCTGTCATTATCTCAACGAATGTTAGCTATCGTGACAAGTGTGGTATATTAACATTTAATAGAGCCAAGTATGGCACAAGCTTAATTGTACTGTTGTCCTCGCGACGGAAATATTGAGTAATTTATTAGTGAAAGGACGAAATCAATATCTTAGATACAGGAGCAGTTTCCAAAGTGGCCGGTTACACACGCGTGAAAGGACATGCATTTGTCACAATATTACTGTTAATCTTAATTTATATTTACGAAAATAGACTAATGTCAAATGTTTGATTGTAAGCGTTATGGTCTTGGGTTCGATGTCGACTTAGGAAAATGATAATCTTTTAATATGTTCCTGCTGTGGTAAGACAAGGCGCAGTTTTTTCATTAAACACATAATGATAATAAAGGGTTTAAATCACAGTCAAGGCAAGATTTATATCTATGCTATAGATATTTTTCCAAACTGATAAGATAAAGAGCGTCGTTTAAAGTTGTCATACAACACCCAATGCTTCCTTCTTCCTTCTCCAATAACCTCATGCATTATGAGGGAAAGATGAATAAAGATAAATTGATCAAACAAAAATAAAAAAATATATCAACAAAATACTGTTATTAAAAAAAAGCCTAAAAAGTATTACGATAACGATCAAATTAAGAATAAGAATCCTCTATTGTCACTTGGCTATATCAAGTTATATATTTTTTACTTTTTTAAAGTGTTATTCAAATTAAGGAAAGAAAAATACTTATTTAGAAAACGTATAAAATTTGAACGTAGCGGGACTCGAACTCGCGCCTCCTGGAAACCGACCAGGCGCTCTGACCACTAAGCCATACGTTTTAGCCTGGTTGATTTCCAGTAGGCGCGGATTCGAGTCCCGCTACGTTCAAATTTTTATACGTTTTCTAAATAAGTAAGTTATATATTACCTATATTAAGTATCTCTACATTATAAAATGAATTATTACCATTATATAGGTAAAGAGAGGCCAGCCCTGGCGCAGCGGTACGAGGTGTGACTGTAAAACCGACTGGTTGTGGGTTCGGTCCCCACTCGAGGAGATGAAATATTTACTTAAATTTTTATTTCCATTTCTTCGCTCTGGTGTCGAGGTTAAGCTCGGCGTTTAGTTCTGCCACTCGACACGCAATGCCTCCAGCATTCGGCAGAAAGTGGGGAACGGAGTGTCTTAACACTAGGTTCCCTCTGCCTACCCTGTTGTGTGCGGGATACAGCGTGAAGCTGATTTATTTATTTTGATTTTATATAGGTAAATTAAGGTTTACGGATACAGTATATTTACATCAATGAAAACAGTATTATTCTGTCACATTCAATTTTGATTAACTACAGGTTAAAGTTATTTATATTCATATGGCGCTTTGAATGAATATTTTATAAGCTGTCTTATATTATGAATATCATAAATGTTTTGTTACCAGTGGAAAAAATATAAAATGCACATCAAAATACAATAACCAATAGTAACTGATTTTATTATTTGTTTAAGTTTCACTGGGCTCTCTAGTAGTATTTTAAAAAAATAAAAATATTGGATATATATTCACAGTGGTTTCTTGTTGGATGAAATGCGCAGATTTTGGAAGTTATGGCCACTTTAAAAAAGGATTATTAAGTTTGGACGGAAAGTGGAAAACGGAGTGTCACAGCACTAGGTTAACAAAAATATATTTCATACTATGTAGATAAAACTATAATATCAGATTTATTAAGAATCTCGAACAGAATACATTTTTGCACCTATTTTACATTCTGTTTAGCAATGGCGTGGGTAAATTTGTCAAAGCAACGAAGAACATGCTCCGCTTGTTTAACTGTAACACAATGTGTATGTAATAGTTAGTAGGCAATCATAGCGACACTATGTAAAATGTCTAATTTTTATTATCGTAACTATAAAGTTTCAACTTTAAAATAAAGTTTAATTTTTAAAGTTAATTGTAGTATCTGTGTATAATATTAGTTACATTGTTATGAAAAGATTTAAAATAATATTAAAAAAAAACCTGCTTCACACTGTATCCCGCATACAGCAGGTAGCAGTAAGCAGGTAGGTAGAGGGAACCTAGTGTTAAGACACTCCGTTCCTCATTTTCCGCCAAGTTCTGGAGGCATTGCATGTTGAGGGGCGAAACTCATCGCCGCGCTTTACCTCGACACCAGAGCGGAGAAATGAAAAATAAAATATAATAAATATTTCATCTCCTCGAGTGGGGATCGAACCCACAACCAGTCGATTTTACAGTCCTTTTTATGCCCCTGCGCCATGACTGGCTTTAAAATAATATATTTTTTAATTAAAATAATAAATTGGTACTCAAAATGGTTAACAAAAAAATATACTTTATTTATCTACAAACGTTTTTGATCGAATTGTTGTACGTCTGTGTGCGTACTAAAATAAGTTCTTAAACTAAAATACCTTCTTGCTGTATCCCGCATACATACAGCATACAGTAACATACGCAGAGGGAACCCAGGATTAAGATAAACCAAACGTCCCTTACATTTTTAAAATATTGCGCTTAGAGCCTCTAAAAGCTCGACGCCGCATCGGAAATGAAAAAAATCTTTTCGCATAATGGGAACGGAACATACATCTCCAAATGTTGTACCAATCAACTAACTACTATTAAATTAATAAAACAAACATTTAAAATTGTGCTTATAAAAAAAATCAAAAACAGACATTATTAAAAATTAATAAGTCTAACAAATAACAGTAACATCACATATAACAATGGTGACGGAATTAGTGCAGTGCTGGGAAAATAGCAACTTACTTTAAGCGTGCATTATGTTTATATGAGACGATGGTGCTTTAATTAATATCTTTTGAACTCTACCGTTAATAACCAATATTAACCTTTAATTACTGTTTCTGAGTGTCAATTATTTCTTTTTGACATAGATATGTGCTGTGGAGTAGTATGCTTGATGACACTGTAAACACTAGTAGTTGTAGGTTTGAATTTGCAATATTTTTTTTTATAATATGTATATAGTTAAATGTCTGTAGAATTAGAAAAACATAACAAAATTGTAAAGCTATATAGTTACTCACCTCATCCCTACAGAGAGAAGTGTCAAAACACTCCGTTCTCCGCTTTCCGACCTAATTTGAAACACGAAATTTAGTAGAATGTACGATTAATACGTTTGTTCTTTCGAGATGCAAGTTTAATTTACACTAAGACATATTTCACTTATTACGACGTAACGTTGACGTTTACTTATAATATTTATATAGCGCACACAATTACAACCTGCACATTGGATGCAACTAACGGGATTTTAATAACTGTTCTGCCAGGTATACATATATATGTATGTTTGATAATTACAATGATAAAGAAGTACTAAGTTAGTACTTAGTACTTCTAGATTTTGTAACTAAGTATATTTTAAATGGTGGGTACATTGCATTTAATATAAGTTTGATGGGGTTTTGGGTGCGATAGCCATTCAAGAGAATTATTTTCATTTTTCCGATCTGATAGGGAAGTTGCAGTGTTGAGTTTCGCCATTCAACAAGGAATGTCTCAAAAATTATGTTTAAAGTAGAACGATCAATATTCCCTTCTGTCAATTCTGAAATATGTGTTATTTTTTACATGTTAAATCATTGAGGCCTTCGACTGGTTGTGGGTTCAATCTCCACTCGAGTTTTTAAATTTTCAATTATTTACAAAAGTGTTTTTAAAATAAGTAAAAATATAAACATAAGAACATAGAATCAAGGAGGAGGGCGCCAGTAGTGGCACAGGGGGTGTGACTGTAAACGCAACGAGTTCGATCTCCAATCCAGGAAATGAAATATTTATTTAAATTTATATTTCCATTCCTTCTCTCTAGGGAATCTATTTTCTCTCTAGGGAATGTTACGGAACATTATTAATGTTTAACATAAGGTTCCCTGTGCCTACCCTGCTGTGTGAAGCTGATTTATTTTTATATTTTACATGGAGTCAATATATAATAATAAATCTAAGAAATAAAGAATCACACATAAATAACTAATTTACATACTTACGCTAGAATATAACACATATCTTTATTAATAATACTAATAATGAGTAGGTACATAAGGAGGTATTTTCCTAGAATACCAACCTTGTGTCGCGTCCAATGTCACAAAATGCAAGTCGTGAGTACGTTTAACGTTGCTCTTCCTCTAACTTGACCTTGACTTTCTTGGGTAGTAAGTTCGATGTTTATTTGATGTATATTGCGTTTTTAGAAATATAATAAAGGAGTTCGGCATAGTTTTGTGCTATATATTTTTTAGAGTATTTTGTAGAGTATTATGTTCAAAAAGGCCAATGAAAATGATATAGATAGAAGTCTAGATTGAAGATTCCCTTTACCTATACATGTTATATAGCGTGAAGTTAAAAAAAACCTATCAAGTACGAATCTTTCTTACCCACCGAGGATTCCGTACCAATTTCAGATTTGTAGGTCAACGGGAAGTACAACTTAAAAAGTTCACAACGGACAGGCGGGCAACAAAGTGATTCTATAAGGGATGCGTTTTTTCCTTTTGACGTATGAAACGCTATAAACATGCATAGATAGATATCTCAGTGAATATGCGTTAACACATTTATATTATAATAATAACTTCATACAATTGAATGATATAGAAACCCAGATATTTAATGCCGAGGGGTTTGCCGAGTGCAGAAATAGAAAATTGTGTCAGTAGACGATTAACGTCAATATCTTTTAGAATATTATAAAGAATGAGTATATTTTTTTAAAATGTTATAGCAGGTAATTCGCACATAATAAAGAAAAATACTTTTTACACAACATACAAAACTTTGAATGTAATTTTGGATTTGCCCCATTGCCCAAGAGGCGCGGGTTCGAATCACGTTAGGTTTTAGATTTTTATACGTTTTTTTTTAAAGTAAATACAATAATTTAAGTGTTTAGATAGCCATAATTCGCCTTCATGTATTAAGGGCTATTGATCGAATATCGGATTTGACACAATACAAAGAGACATGAAAGCGGTCTGTTTCTTAAGGTACTGTAAAAATTATCAATTACCTAAACAATTACGAATTAGAAGCAATAGAATAAAAAAAAAACTAAATTTATTCCAACAGATAAAATAACAATGCATAAGGTCAAAACACAACCTTACATCTACAGCCCATATCTATTGTTAATATCGTATTACTTAACTTTAAAGTATTTTTACAAAACAAAAAAAAACCGTTGCACGGTCTATTGGTAATCTAAGAACAAAAGCTGTCGAAATATACGTACGGACAGACATTTAGTATGATAATTGCGACAGTACGTAAGTTGGTGCAACGTAAAATTCTTAATTAGTTCTAATTAACGCAATTTGCAAATGTAAATGAGTAACGACGTTGCAGTGGGATCAAAGAATTGTATACTGTGTGACGCCGTTGTGGCGCAGTAGAGGCACTAGTGGTTGTATGTGTATGGTGGTTGTAGGTTCTTTGTAAAATGTATATGATATAGTGTGATATTTTAAATTCTGATTAGAATAATCACGGTCTGCTTATTTTCTGTTAGGTACATATTGCATTAAATATAAAATATATAATTTTTTTTTTTTTACATTTTTCCTAAAATAAAATCAATTTTGATACTAGAATATAAATTAAAGAGCATCGTGGCACAGTGTCTGACTGTAAACAAGATAGTTGTGGGTTCGATTCCACTCGGGGATCAAAGTACCTATTTCAATTCCCCCGGTCTGGTCAAGATATAACGCATTGATGATTTCCGCCACTCAACGTGTAATTTATCAAATTCGTCATATAGAAATATCTTAACACTGAGTTCTCCTTGCTATATGCGGGATACAGCAATCAGGAAAAAAAACATAAATTTCAACTAAATAGTTAAATTTCTAAACTAATAATATATAGGAATGTGTACAGAAATTTTTACTTAAACAACATTTAAAATATACATACATAGTTGCAAAACCCGCATTTACAAAGAAAGCCTTGTGCTTCTTAGACGTTTTAAGATACATGTTTTTGCACGTTAATGCAAATCCGATACAGAATGAGGACACGATGTTATGTCACGTCGAGTGCGCAATTTTATCAATGTCACGCTGTGTTTTGTAAACGAACAATATATTACGGTAAGGGAAGTAAATGATGATGGAAGTATTAACGAAATATATTACGTATTTCGATAATGATTGAAATGATATGTGATATGAGTCAGAAATGTGATGTGGAGTTTTAAAAATAATATACTGCTAATTTATCGCTGTAATGAAGTGGAGTGTGAGTATATACGATAGTTCGATCCCCCTGTAGAGAAAACTTCATATAAAATAAGTTTGTATTCATTTTCTTGGTTACCCTTTAGATTTTATCGTTGATTTTAACATTGACATCTAGTATTGCTATGATTATCTAATAAAACTCTTTGTTAGTTTCAGGGTAACATTACCTCTACAGATGCAGTGCGGCCGACGAGTTGTGGCCAGCCTGAAGTTAGGGTCTCTCAATTTTTTTGCGTATAGTGCACTTGGAAAAAGAATAATCAAAAGTAAGAATCATCAAAAGTAAGAATAAAATTTTAAAATCAATTCTGTACTGTCGTCTATTCAGCTAACTTCATGACGGCCACGACTGGTCGATCTTACTACCTATACAAGTACGATCTCTTGACAATCAATTCAATTCATATTTTCTGCCTTGAAGCAGTAAGTATTAAGTAGAATAGAGATGTATTCTATTATAATTTAATGTACTTCGAATTTTTATACTCAATTTTGGGAACAAAAAAATAAATAAATAGTAAATGCTCCTACAGGTAATTTAAACATTTCCAAGGACACATAAAACGACTATTTTCCTTATAATATGTCAATACTCATCCACATATATAAGTTACTTGAAGAATAATTAAAACAGAGATTTCTATTTTGCATAAAATTTTCCTTATTTTTTTGTTTCATGTTATCACTAATTAAAATAAAAGACCTTTCTTACAGGTCACCATAATAAGTAAGCGTAAGAAGAAAAAAAGTAAATAAAAAAATCAGCACCACGCCGTATCCCACATACAGAAGGGTAGGCGGAGGGAACCTAATTAAACCTTAAGACACTCCGTTTCCCAATTTCATTTCAAATATTAGATATAATAAATAACATACGATATTATATTAGAACGTCAAACAATACGGTAGTCGGTACTAGGTATCACCATGGGACGCTAAACAGTTCCCCAGTCTAGGTAGTGATATCTATATAATTATCATCATGATCGTGATAGTGTCATGACAAAGAAAATAATAGATCATAAAATATTATTAATATCAACGGGAACTTATGCTTAAAATAATACTATTCTGAAATTAAAAATACACAAAAAAGTCCACACAAAAAATATATACACAAAGAAAAGTCAAAATAGTCAAAATTAGATTATATCCATCAAAATATATAATACATTTCTATCATTAATATAATAATATTTGCATATCTTGGCTCTGGTAACGAGGCTAAGCGCGGCGGTGTCTTAACACTAGGTTCTTAGGTTCCATCTGCCACCCTGGTATGTGTGGAATATAGCTAAAAAAACATTTCTATGGTTGCATAGTAGAGCAGTGTTTAACAGTAAATGTGAGGTAAATGTGAGGTGAGGTGTGAGTGTAATATTAGAAATGGCGTTGAGCTTCATCAATCGCACAGTATCTGGAATTCCGGCAGAAATTTGAGACCGAGTGTCTTGACACTGCATATTTTCTCTCTGCGTACATTTTTATACAAAAAATCGTCTCTGTCGATTCGAAGATATCACACATTTGTCTACACCTATTAAGTCAGTTGCCTTCACCTTGTATACCTATTATTTGTATTATATATATTAAAGTTAACTTTAGCTTCGTCGTTAATGTAACATTGTATTTAGGTACATTTCTTGTATTTTTTTTAGCTTCACGCACATTTCTGCATTTTTTTTGTATACCGTATACAGCTTAGTAGGCACTAGTAAACTAGTATTAAAACACTCCGTTTTTAACTTTCCGCCGAATTTTCTTGGCATGTTGAGTCGAGGTACTCAACGCTGCGCTTTGCAGAATTTAAAACTATATATAAATAATAATTCGTTTCTATGAATTTGAATCAAACCCACAACCGTCGCGCTTACAGTCACAGGCTTGTGCCACTGAGCCACGGCGACCTCCAATTATTATTTGTAAATAACAATTAAAGTCTCATCACATAATATATATTTCCCTTTATCTTATAAGAAACGTAATATATTTCTAGATTCTAATATATTATGAATTAATACCTTTTCTACATCAATTAGAGATAAGTATTTATCTCTGTGATAAGAACAAACGGTTACATAACTGCCATTGTCCTAGTACTCGCGAATGTATTGTAATCGTAATGCTTGCTTAACACGCTAAGTTGGTTAAATAGTTATAATGACTTAAATATTTTTTTGGATTAAATCATAGAACTATTTTACATTTGAAATCTGTTGAGTTAATTTATTGTTTTATTTTCTAAAAAAGAGGTCGATTATTTTGATATGATTATAATTTATAATATTTCAAAAAGTATTTTTTTTAGCTTCATGCTGTATCTCGCATATGGCATGGCAGGCAGAAGAAATATAGTGTTAAGACATTCCGTTCCCTACGCATCGCCCAATTTGAGACTGCGTGTTGAGTGGCGCAACCCAACGCCGTGCTTTGTCTTGTTTGGTAACAAGCGAGCGAGGAAATGAAAATAAATAATCCTAGCGAGCGGTAATCGAACCCATAACCGTCATGTTTACAGTCAGGCGTTGTGTCGCTGCTGGTGCAGCACACAATTTTGAGGCCTTCATGGTTGAAGGCCTCAAAATTGTGCATCAACTCTACTAAGTATATTATACATATATATCGATTACTAAATTAATCTCCAACGATATCGTAATTTAACGCTACCCTTCATCTTTAACCAGATCGGACAAAGACCTGCATAATAAGTATGCTCCGTGACCGTGAGGCATTAGAAACTACGATCTTTGCGATCAACTAGACATCCTAATTATGCTATAATAGCATCATTTAGTAATTCAGGCTGTATCTCGTATATAGCAGAGTAGGCAGAGGGAACCTACACTAAATTAAATACTCCGTTCCTCACTCTCAGACGAATTTAGCGAGGCATTGCGGTTTGACTAGCGGTTAATACACATAAATTAACAAATAAATAAGATTATATAATATAAATATAATAATTTACATAATATTTCAAATTAATAGAATGTAAAAATAAAAAAAAAATCGACAAGAAACAAAGGATGACATATTTAGTCACTCAGTCAAAATTTTAACAAGTAAAATGTAGACTGAGATCCCAGGTACCCCAGACCTACGTCATTTTAGCAAAGCTGAAAGTTGAGCAGAGAGGTGGGTACCTATGAAAGGGCTCAAATTAGTAAGTACGTATACTGTTTTAACTAAATATTAGTCCTCAAAATTTCAGCTTTGCTAAAATGACGGAAGTCTGGGGTCCCTGGGATCTTATTCGCTGAGTTTTTATTATTTTCAACGATAAAATATATAAACAAACATAACCTAGTTTTACTCTTATGTTATATATACATAGATACGCTTTGAAATTTAATAGCTTAACCAGTAAGCTATTAAATTTCAAACTATGTAATATAATCATAATGCCATAAAAATATAATGTTCTATTTAAACATTTATACTAATATTGTAAATGTGAAAGTTTGTGAGGATGGGTGTTTGTTTAACTTTAATACAAGAACTACTAAATATATTTAAATGAAACTTTATACTAATATAGCTTATTCATCAGAACAATAGATAGGCTGCAATTTATATAAAGATTGTGAATAATTTGGCTATAATATAACAATAAGTTTAAGCGGGCGAAGCCCCGCAGGTCGCTAGTAATAAATATATGAGAGTAACATTACGAAAATACACCAATTAGAAGTTAGAACAGCGTTTGTCGGACAAGACATTGACCGAGATGTTATGTAAGTGGCTGCTGTGGATTTAATACTGTTTCCATTTCACAACCAGGTTTTATCTATAAAGACTACTAGTAACACAGTAAATGTACAGTCGGCACGGGTTTAAAGTTTCAACATAAAATTTGGATTAAATTGAAAATTATGTTCAGTAATATTATTTTTGTTTATAAAAATATTAGAATATAAAGGGAAATCAAAATTCTAACATTTATTTTTATTAGCATAGAGCCATAGATATCGAAGAATTGTAACAGTTTGTTTGTGACATTTATCGATGTTCTATATAGTTTTTTTTTTATTTGTGTAAAGAAAAAGTTTTATATTTCTGTAGATAAACCAGTTTAAAAGTTTAGCTTTTAGTGGATTTGATCCCCTATTTTCGTCTTAAGGAGTTTGTTTGTGTTTTCTTACGAAAAAAAGTCTGGATAAAATAATTTCCTATATTCTTCTGTAATTCATATTCTAATCTTAAGATCGGGAAGAATAAAATGTTCCATTATTCATTAAAATACACACAAACGCTCGTTAAAAACAAATATAAATTGCATTTATATCATTTAGTATAAATATTAACAAAAAAATATACATAATTTACTTTATTATTTATTTCGATGGTATGAAGTCATCCTTGAGAATTATTTATATTGTTTCACAAATAACCTTGTAGTGGTCATCATAAAAATAATACAGACGTCAGAACTGCAAATTGCCTTATTAGTAGATAAATTATGTTTTTGTGTTATTTTATTTGGTATAAGCGGTTTTGGACGTGTCTAAGCGAAAATACCTGCCGAGGTCACAAGTTTATATTTTTAATATGAGAAGCTATTCTATTTTCTTGTTTTATGTAGTAAAATTGTACACGTGATTTTTTGGCTCTAATCCCCCTTGGGGTTTTATATTCATATGAAGTTTTTTGTAGGGAGGGCTATTATTATAATGCTACGAGGGCCCCGAATTAGTTTGTATTTTTTACATTTTTAAAGTGTTTTTTTTTTTATGGAAAAAGACAAGGTTAACGAGAGTACGGGTCACAGGAGATACAGGAATCTTTCCTGTGCTTTTCATGTGGAGATAGACGCGCTATTTAAAATTCCACACTTAGAAAATAAAACCTTTTGAGAAAATTATTATTAACAACTAATTTGAATTTATTTTCCTATCGGGCTACACAGTCGTCTGGTCAGGTGTGTCCAAGCGCCCGGACATATCCAATGATTTATTAGTTGCTGAGTAATATCTGCATTGGCAATCTGAAATGTTGTTCAAAAGAGCTGAAGTTTATGTGTCGTTTAGTTTATAATATTAAAACATTTTTTTTGTTCACGTTGTTCACGGATGTGATATTTCATATAAAAATACAATTTTTATATATTTGGAGTGTCGAATGAGATCAAAATAATTTAAATATTTATTTTAAAATATTACTCTTTTACAAAATAGGAAATTATATTAACTGAAAGTAGTATAATTATATTATTGAGGCCAATCGTGGCGCAGGAGCACGAAGTGTGACTGTAAAATCGACTGGTTGTGGGTTCGATCCCCACTAGGGGAGATGAAATATTTATTTAAATTTATATTTCTATTTCGTCGCTCTGGTGTCGAAGCAAAGCGTGGCGTTGAGTTCCGCCATTCAACACGCAATGCCTTTATTTAATAATTATATTTTTGGTATAGGTACTATATGTTATGTCTTATATAACGTAATTAAATTAGACGTAAGTTTTTTAACTAAATCATGATGCGGAACCGCATAAGTAGCGTCATGTTGAAAAAAAATGAGCCTCCTCAAACGCTAAGTGTGTGTTTTTTTGACCTTCAAGTGGTTCACGATTCATATTTATATTTTAATTCATATTAGATAATATTTAAGTTTTATTTTCTTGTTCACAATTCCGATTTCCGGCACTCAACACGCAATGCCTCCAGAGTTTGGCGGAAAATAGGGAACATGGGAACGGATTGTCTTAGCAGGTACTAAGTTCCTAGATTCCTTCTGCCTACCAGGCAATGTCCAGGGTACAGCTTAAAGCTAATAAAAAAATTATATAATATACATGGAAAAGGCAAGGCAAACGAGCGCATCGGTCACCTAGTGGTAAGTGATCACCGCCGTCCACGACCCCGTACAGCACCAGAGGAGCTACAGGTGCATTGCCGGTTGCCGTTTATTCCTTGAATTCCGGTATTGTTGTACATACATACACGAGTATTTTTAATACAAAATTCTCGTCACGTTTATATCTTTTTTAAGAAATTGCTTAAATAATCTACTATTTACATACCTTTTCCTTTTTTATAAAATTATTCATACGACGATAGATTAAGGATGTTGAAATAATCATTAAATAATTGACTTGTTATTTGATCACGGAATCAATTAACAAACCTTAATTGGTATTAATTGCTGTAAAAAACAATAGGATTTTAAATATTAATAAATATTCGGTCATATTCTACGTGACATATTCATATTCTATGTAAGATCCTGTATGTATACTTAACACAGCATTACAATAAGACTTGCCAGCTCTACAAAAGACTGTTCTTCTATTCTACTGTTATTTAGACAAATAATACCTATGGGATGGAGAGACATCCTGAACCTAACAGGACGAGATTGAACTGAGATTGCCGAAGCTCAATAAGAGTGGCTCCTCGTCTCTTTGGTAGAGACCAACATTCTAAATTAGACTTAGAAGAGGCTGTTATGATGATGATAATACCTAAATATAAATTTATCGGTCCACAAAAATAACTTATAAAGCATTTTCTGTTTTTCTGTTAAAAAACATTGTTAGGAGAATACCATAGCTCATATTTAAACACATAAAAATGTCAGTCAAGTGCGAGTCGCACTCGTTCATTGATAGATCTGTAAAAATTTTAGGATTGTAGTTCTACGGAAAGTACAGCTTATAAGAGTTGACAGTTTTTTTAAAGAAAATATTTGAGTTATTCTGCATGTACCTGTTAAATATATAGTTATAAATAAGAAAAACCAGTTCTACACTTTATTAAAGCCACTAGTTTAAAATTAAGATTATGAAATACCTATTAGTAAAAATATTTAGTGCGTAGTTATTATATTAGTAGATTAGGATTTTTTTTTATTTAAATCTGTTTAAACAATCGTATCTACTGTATATGTTGCGTTTTTAATTCATATTATAATTTTGTAAGCATTTTGTAATGAAAGTAGGAAACGTAGTATTAAGTAAATCTAAATATAGCATGTTAGGGAAAGCAACCAAATCCATCATTTTGTTTAATCTCAGGAACTAATCCAGGGTTGCTATCTTCAAACTTTGAAATATAGGTTTATATAATTTCGGTTTTTATCTAGGACATATTGCACATTGTATGGTTATATTGCACCGAAAACAGGGTCAATAAAACAACGTTTGTGGTTGAGTTAACAAATAATTATTACAATTTTAAATTGTTTATATTCTATATTGTACATAATTAGTTGCTGGACGAAATCGATTTCGTCTAATAATATTAATAATATGTAATAAAACACCCTCTGCATTAGCATTGTATCACTATATACAGAAGGTTTAAAACATAAGTCCTTAATAGTACTCTTTAAAACTCAGGATGATGCCTAAAAATTATCTAGGACATCCCAGGACTCCCAAAAAGCAGGAAGTGTCCTATGGAAACAGTACGGTTGGCTACTTTAGGCTAATCTAATGTACCTGCGGTCCGCAGCAGCTCGCAAGCCGCGGATAAAAACTAGTATTCAATAATTATACATATGAGTCATTTTTCCAAGAAGTATTTACAACAATAACATACAGTGCAGGATAAACTAAAATATGTGGGTCTTTCTTTCAGCTCCGAGTTGTGTCCCGCGTGTTCAGTAGGGTAGTCAAAGAGTGCCTAGTGTTTAGACACTCCGCTCCCCAGTCTCCTCCGAATTCTGCAGGCAATGTGTGTTGAGTGGCGGAGTTCAACGCCCCGCTTTGCCTCGACACCATAGCGAACAAATGAAAATATTAAATATTTCAATTACAGTCACACGCTTGTGCCTCGTGCCACGATTGGCTTCACATAAAATATGTGTATTACATATAAATATGTATAGAAAAATGTTAAGTAACTTAAATATAAATATATTATGTCAAATATTAATACAATATATGTACATAAGTATCATAATACGACAAGGACGCCTTTCACGCTCGGGTAAATGGATGGACCAGACGGAATAAATCTAGGTCTGTGTTATAGAGAGTGGGGCAAGGTTAAACGGGTGCAGCTTGTTTTTACACTAGCAACCCAATCTATCTTTGTCTGATCCGGAAAATATTTTTTTTTTAGTACTACATAGGTACTAATTGTAAATAATTATTTAGTATATAGTATGTATGTAAATGAGGCCAGTCGTGGTGCAGGGGCACAAGTGTGCGACTGCCTGTGGGTTCGAACTCCACTCGAGTCAATAAAATATTTATTTATATTTCGATTTCTTCGCTATATTATTTTGAATATGTCCAGGGCTGGGCGAAAAATTGGCTGTCATGATGATGACATATATCTCCACGTGTTCCTTTAAATCAGTGGTTCCCAACCAGTGGTCCTGCCTAAATGTGGTCCGCGAACGATTTTAATTTTATGACTGGGGATGGTGAGGCGAAGTTTTTGTTTAGTTATCACAGTTAATTTTTATTATACCTACATGAATAGTGGTCCGTGCTACCAAGAATGATATAAAAGTGGTCCTTGATCAAGAAAAGGTAGAGAACCCCTGCTTTAAATGGTACAGTTAGTCACGGCAGTCCTAAATTTAGGTTTTCTAAATTTTGCCCAAAGTTCACTTGAAAAGAATATATTCAAAAGTAACAAAAATTCTTTTAAATTACGGATTGTCACATTTACTTTTGTGTTTCTGTATAGGTACCAAATGCATAACTAATAAAAAATTGTAATCATCGGTTGTTCGATATTCTTCATAGAGCACACCTGTAAATATGTCATAAATTATAGCAGTAGGTAGATGTTGTAATTATACTTATTTAGAAAACGTATAAAAATTTTTGAACGTAGCTGCGACTCGAACCTGCGACTGGAAACCGATTCAGGAATACCGATATCTTAAATTTTATCAGTAATTTTAGGTTATAAATATTCCTCAAACACAAGTTTGGCATAAGGGATAAATACAAATAGCTTATACGGTAAAAAGTTAAAGTAAGCTTCACATTTATATTCAAAGCGTTACGCAAAATTCCTTTAAGAGACAGTTGACTCTGTACGTCCGAAAATAGTGGTCATTTTGGCACAGAGAATTGAAACATATGTGGTTTCTAACGTGATCAGTAACTACAAAATAGCCTTATTCCAAGGTACAGTTAGGTTCTCTCCGAAATAAGTTCCTTTTACATTTTAATTGATTTTGGGGAAATTTAGGATCGAAAAGTTTTTCTACGAACAAATTAATAATATATAAGTTTTATTTGGATGACTCATCAATTCATCAAAGTTGCAATATGAGCGATTAACATAAGCTATACCTTAGGTTATTTAATTTTAATTATAAAGATGGCGATAATTTTACAACAAAAATAATTTTTATATTTAACATTCTTACCAATATTACCTAAAAAGTATGTGAAACAATATAAGTATGTAATTACTAATTAGTATGTAATAGTCCATTTAATTTAATAATATAGTTTCAAATATTCAAATTGAATAAAGTTCAATGAAGTTTCAAATATAAAAAATACACTTATCAAGCTAGATTGGTAGATATTATTAACATTTTTTTTTAAATATTATTCCACTTTTAGGAAAGATTTAAAAAAAAAAGTATGTATACATTTGAATGTGGCGTGATTTAAACACGCGCTGCACTAAAACCGTCCAAGTTCCAAGCGGCGCGAATAAAATCGAATCGAATCGAATCGCTGTGTTCAAATTCTAATAATTTTGTTGAAAAAGTATTTTACATTGGGAAGTAAAAAAAAATCTAATTGAACCTTACGTTCACCGATGTACCGACTTCTAATATAAACATTATTAATATTTCTAATTAAAAAACTACAGAATATAAATCTTAAAATTATTAATCAAGTAAAAAACAGCCTCAGCTCAGAAATCAGTCATGGCCGTCGGAGGTCACGTCTCTGAAGCCCGGTGCGGTAATGAAATACAATTTATTACTTTATACCTATCTGTACATTACAAAGATGAACATTATTACGAAACTTACTGACCTTTATCTATATATATAAAAAAAATGTAACCGATAGTCTGTCTGTATATGGTGGATATATTAAAAAAAAACAACGGTGGAAGAAAATAAGATTATTTTTGTTAACCTTAAAAAACACTCGGTTCCCCACTGACTTCTGCCGAATTCTTAAAACAAAATTTAAAAATGTATAGGAGCGGGAATTGCAGGTACCTCAGCTCCGGTGCGTGTACACTCACACACTTGTGCCACTGCACAACGACGGCCTAGTTATTATAGTATTTATAAATACAGGATTCATAAATAGAAAAGTTACGTACCTCTAACTTTTTTATTTATTCTTTTCTTTTCTTTTATCAATTCATCCAATTTTCCATTCATATGAATAGCGCTTAAAAATATTATTATTAAATGACGACGGTATTGGTAGTTAATAAGAATTCAATTCTTATTAACTACCAATACCGTCGTTAGCTTTTGTTAATAATACATACAACAGCTATTGAAACAAATGATGGAGATCAATTTAATATTAATAAATCAGTTGTTTTACAATTATTTTAACGGTCTGTTTCATCACCTTAATAAAATTTTAAAAAAAAATATGCTTTATCTCCTATAGAACCAAGTGTCAAGACACTCCGTTCTCCGCTCTTCGCCAAACTTCAGATATTTGGAGTCGAATGACGAAACCCAACACTCCACTTTATATTATTAGAGCATGTTAATAAAAATAATGCATTGTCAAATTGGGGATCGAACCCACGTCCTCCGCCTTAACAAGCAGACTGCACCATAAAATATTTATTCTAATATGTATTATTATAATAACTTAAATGCCACTGGTGGTAAGGTGTAAAGTACATAATTAATGATTGGGGCATGTAGGTTACAAAACACCGCACGATCCAAGCAACATCCGAAAAGGTTAATATGGAATTATGGAAATTAAGCAAAAACTTAGCGGATGTCAACATTAGCCCCTTCTTCGGGGTATATTTAACGACTTACAAAAAATATAATTGGTTTTTAGTAAAAAATGCGTTTTAACTTTGTAAAACTTTATTTTTTGACAATATTATTTCAACATATTCGCTTTCCTTTAAATGAATTTAATAAATGCTGTATCCTCATGTAGCAGGATAGGCAGAGGGAACCTAGTGTTGAGTCACCCCGCTCCATACTTTTCTTCTTATTCTAGAGGCATTGCGTATGGGCATTGAGTTCCGTCACTCAATGACGAACTCAGTACCGCGCATTGCTAGTAAATTAAAATTAAATTAAATCAGCTTCACACTGTATCCCACACACAGCAGGGTAGACAGATGGAACCTAATGTTAAGACACTTTGTTCCCCACTTTCTGCCGATTTCTGGAGACATTGTGTGTTGAGTGGCAGAACTCAACGCCGCGCTTAACCTCGACACCAGAGCGAAGAAAATGGAAATATAAATATAAGTAAATATTTCATCTCCTCGAGTGAGGATCGAACCCACAACCAGTCGGTTTTACAGTCACATCGCGTGCCGCTGCGCCACGACTGACCACTGGCTCGACTGGCTTTGCTAGTCTACGCTCAAATAAGGTAACAAAGAGAACAAACGTCCGTTTAGTCATAACTCATAAAGTGTAAAGCTAGTGTAAGTGTCCAACGCAATATCCAATTGACCCCGAGAGCCCAGCCTGTAAATTACCGCTTCCCGTCTGACTTTACGTCTACAGTATTGGCTGTTGATCCTTTAACCCACATTATATGAACGTACGGACAACAATGGCATGTTTATAGTGTGTAGTATGTTGTAATATAGTTTTGGTGGATTTGGAACGTGGGATGTATATATAAACTATGTTTATTTCTAAGCTTAAATTTAATTTAATTATATAAGATATAAATAAATTGTCTTAAGTCCGACAGTGTTAACACTCTGAGGACATTCAAATTGTTCATTGAAATTGTTAATATTGATTAATTTCTATATAAGTGCATGCACTAAGAAAATAATCTAAACTTGTAATATGTATATAATCTTCAAATAAATTATAAACTTCTATTCGTTTATGCCAAGTGAAACTAGAGGTCATTCTGTTCTCCACTTCACTGCCAATTCTTCGCATCAAGGGACGACGCCACTCGTGGCGCAGGGGCATAAGTACGCGTCATTCCCATTCGTCGAAATGAAATATTTAATATTTCCATTTCCTGGCAAGGAGACAAATTCCGGCGTTGAGTTCCACCACATACACAATGCTTCTATGTAGCTTAAAAAATCTGCTTCACGCTGTATCCCGCACTCAGCAAGGTAGGCAGACGCCTTACAAAAATTTTGAAAGCATCATGTGTCAAGTGGCGGAACACAACGCCTCGCTTTGCCTCGAGACCAGAGCGAAGAAATGAAAATATAAATTTAACTAAATATTTATTCGAATCCTTTCCTCGAGTGGGGATCGAACCCACAACCAGTCGATTTTACAGTCACACGTGCCGCTGCGCCACGACTGGAACTCCTGAACTGATTTTATGTATTGTTTCTATATTTCTGTTACATTTGACATTACTTATTATGGATGGAACAGGTTCCAAAAATTATTTACACTCGATATCTAAAGAAACATTTTTTTTAATGCATAACCCGTTCGAGATGCGCAACCGGCGACTTGTGAAATTTAACCTTACTTGCTTCACCTTGGGAAGCTACTTTGCATGGGTTTTTTAAATTTACAGGATACTAAATAAAAGATAAGCAATATTTTGTTTCCGCCTCTAAATTCTTTCAATGTCATGTTTTTATGTGATTATGAGTATAAACAAAAGATAAATATGTTATTATTCTTGTTATATGTTTAATGTTATTGTTTAATAATAAAATAAAAAAATATTTAATAAAATAAAATGTTCAACCTCTGATACAACTACAAATATTTAGATGTTGTATATTATTCGGTCCATATAGGACATACTAGTCCTTAGTGTTGTCTCCATTTGAAAGAGTATCTTACTTATTTACTTTTTTAATATTTTTCTTTCGCAGCCTTGTTTAGATTAGATAATGTTCGGCGTTGGTTTCCGCTACTTATAACAAATGATCTGTAGTATCTGGCATAAAAGACGGTATAATGTGAAGGATATTTAAGATTTTAATATAAATATATTCTGTTAGAAATAACATATCAAAAATTTTAAATAAAATTAATTGGTTTTTTTTAAGTAATCGTGATTAAGCGGCCATGTCCAAATAATAAGAATTATAAAGTACCAATCGTGAGTCAAGCTCATGCTTAATTTATTTCATCAATGATTTCGATCGATCGTGGTCACGGAGTACTACCTTTTAGATGCTACTTGTACCATAACAATAAAAAAATGTTTTATAATTAAATTTAGAATAAAAAGATGAATATTGAGAAACTTTTTGCTTTGCACGATCTTTTTCTTTTATCTTTTCTTTGCTTTATGATTGTTCCGTTTAATTAAAAAAAAGTAGAGACCATGTAGAAGTGATAACTGTATTTTACTATTGTAGATTAAATTTATAAAAATTTGGAGTTTTAATTTCGCAAAATATAATAAAACAAGAAATAGCTTATACTTCTACAATCAAGGAAAAAAAATATTAGATTTAAAAGACATGAGTATCGCTCTCTACACATTTTATCAGATCAATTTTTAATAAAAACTTTGAATATAAAGAATTTATACCTCAAAAGTCAAGTGGGAGTCAAATATCATACGATACATACATACATCGTGCACGTCGTCGCCGTAACGCACGTGTCTGCGCCGGCGCCACTTAACTAAAGTGTTTCCTGGATGCTACTTTTTATGCCCATCTCGCCATCAATTATTTGTATGAAATACTGTAATTCGAGATTTTGCTTGTTGTTTGTAGTATGTATTTTATTTTTAGATATTTTGAACTTAGTAAATGTTGATCGTATGGGATGCCAATGCAAAACTGAGAGCGTTGGTTGTGTGTTCAAATCCTATGGAATCCTACTTGACAAGTGGATAGAAATTTGTTGTTTGAAAATCACTGCATCTATACGCTCCAACAAAAACCATGTGCTTTGGGTAGCAGAATTTAACGCTGCCATTTTTCTAACATGACTGGAAAACTACAAAAAGTGTAGATAAATATTATATTTGAGATCAAAATCTATTAAATATTTTCAAATATGAACAGTTTATAATATATCATTCGAATAGCATTCCTAAATAAGCTCTCGATATGACATTTCAGCGCAAGGTCGCGGGTTTAAGTGATAAATGGTTAGACACGGAAGCGGAGCAGGTTCCTTAATGCTAGTTTGGTCAGCTATTTCATAGGTGGGCGTCATAATTTTATGTTTTACCAAATCCATTATTTGTATGGATTTAACATCGGGTATTGTAGTTTTTGAATATGTTTTATTGGGCGCGTCGTTCCATTCTGGAACAAAGATTTATGAAGCTGTTTGCTTCATTATTAAGGATAATAAAGTTATTAATTATTTTAACTTATATTTTGATTCGATTTTGAGGTCAGCCGTGGTACAGGGGCACAAAAGTTGTCCAATCCCCACTATATTTTATTTTTTTCACTCTGATGTCGGGGTAAAGTGCGGTGTTAAGTTCCGCTACTCACGCCGCAATGTCTCCAAAATTCGGGGCAAAGTGGGGAACGGTCTGTTTTAACACTAAGTTCCGTCTGCCTACCATGCTGTGTGCGGGACACAGCGTGTAGCTGATTTTCAAATTATCTATATTAAAAATGCAAATAAACTGGCAAGACAGATTGAAATTACAGTTTTACCAAAAAAAAAACTCTTTAATCTCCACCATCTAACGAAACAAAGTGACGAAATAAACCTTGTTTTATAAAATCTGTTCATTAATTCTGATATTGAGTGAACGTCTCAGAAAGCAATATGCTTGTAAAATTACACCAGACACTAACGAAATCGAAATCATTTGCGTTTTGCCTTCTTCTGGACTAGTGTTGTAAGTGACAGGTGTCGTTAAATATTATCTGATGAAATTCTATCTTAAATCTTAATAAAACTTATCGAAAGAGCCCGTCGTAGCGTATTGGAACAGTGTCTTAGTGACCCGATGTTACGAGTTCGTTTCTATTTGAGTTTTTTTGTAAACATTAAACATATTCATATAGGTATATCACGGTGTTTAATACTACCACATAAATACGTAATCTCTGTAAAGTGGAGAATGGAATATGTTATCACTAAGGTCTCAATGATTATTCCGCATGATGTGATACAATATATACGATATTGTACGTGAAGATATTAAATACTATTTTAAATTTTATTATTAGATTACTCTCTGCTCTGTTACATTAGGACGACGTTTTTATTAGAATGTTGTGAGATTTTGTAATAAAAAAATTATATAGTAAGAGTTTTAAAGAGCTCTGATATTCACTTATATACTTACATTTTGAGGCATTGCGTGTTGAGTGGCAGAACTCAACGCCGCATACTTATTTTATATACTTATATTTATTATAAAGAATGATAGAGTTGAATCCAATCTATATATATAAAAGGACTTGTGCTGACTGACTGAGGTAAGACGCACGCAGAGCCGTAACCGCTGATGGTAGAAACGTGAAATTTGGGCAGATGTTTATTTTCATATTCTGGACATCCACTACGAAGGGAATTTGAAAAATTTTAACCCTAAAGGGATGAAATAGGGGTTGAAAGTTTGTATGGAATTTTTTTTTAATCTGTATCGATTTTTATAAAATTTGAAATTCAGACTCTTAAAAATATTTCATTGAACACGTGTTTCATGGTTTTTAAGAATTCACCTCCTAAGAGTTCAAATAAGGGGTTGAAAGTTTATATGGAAAAATCTTTAAATTGCCACCGATTCTTATAAAAATTTAAATTCAGACTGTTAAAAATATTTTATTGAACACGTGTTTCGTGTTTTTTTTAGAATTCACTCCTAAAAAGCGGGCGAAGCCGCGCGCGCCCTCTAGTCATTAATAAAACTGATATTCGGTGAGACCTTGTAAAGCCATAAGGTTATTCTCAGGCAAAACGAGAGCAAAATATTGAGGGAAGCAATTATGCAATTATACTATTATGGTAGACAAAGCGCGGCGTTGACTTTCGCTATTTAATACGCAATTACCCGAAAATTAAACAGAAAGCTTCAGACACTCCGTTAACCAGGAATGAAGTGTCTGAAAACGGATTACTTTTTTTTTAATTGACCATGCGGGCGAAGCCGCAAGTCAGAACTAGTTCCATATATAATGCACCAAATTTATAATGATTTGTTACATGGGGTATTACCTAACACCGTGTAGTGGCAACATTGACACGCTTCAATGGACCCGTTAAGGCTACAAAAAGTTTAGTTGACCCGCATTAGAAATATTACGAAAGATGCATTTTTTATTATATTTTTTGTTTGTTCAACTAATATATTGTATGGTTTGAAATAAGTGTAACAAAATTACTAATATGTAACGTTAGATGGATAGGTTACATGACAGTTGCTTTAATTTAGCTTCACGATGTATATCGCATGCAGTAGGGTAGCTAGAGGGAACTTAGTGTTAAGGTACTCCATTCTTCAGTTTCTGCTCAATTTTCGGGATATTATGTATTCAGGAATCGAACCTATAACGCTCACGTTTACAATCAGAAGTTACGGTTGTTAACCGTAACTTTAAATATTGGATGTGAGGAGCTAGGAGCTAGGACACAGGCTCACAGTCCTCTCCGTTTATGCCAAAAGTCATGATAAAGTAAGCAGAAAATATTAATATTTATTATTTTTCAATAAGTATTTGTTATTTTTCCCGATGATGAGATTTATAGATTCATGATTCATTAAGAGATTCATGTTCACTTATAATTACAACTTTTCACTCGAGAAACAACTCGTTTTGCTGTCAAATTCCAATAATCTTATAAAGTAAGAAAATATCAAATTAAAATTATCAGAATAAAACCTACGATCTTTAGCTTAGAAAATAGTTACTAGCTTCCAGACCACTAGGTCAATTATAATGAAAATATGTTATTGTAGTGCAGTAGAACAAAATTCCCAATTACATTATATTAATTATATCAGTAATAAATCCATCAAATTGTAAACAAGATACCGTGATACTATAGACAAATGATCGTTGAAAGTTGTTTATTGTATTAATTGATATCTATGAAAGACTGTGGTACGTTTAGGTATATAATTCAACGCTATATTTGTGGGTTTGAATCCCATTTAACTTAAGTTAAGTAATTTTTTTTAATTGATGAATTATTTAATATAAGAAGTAATATATAGGAGAGAGTGCGGCGTTGATTCCCGCATCTCCACACGCAATGTCTCGCAAAATAAGGCGGAACGTGGGTAACGGAGTGTCTTAAACCTCCTTCCTCAGTCTACTTTATAAAATAAAAGCGGAAAATTGTTTTTCTATACATAAGTATATGATTTTTTCGCCAATCTTACGAATTTCTAATGTTTAATACGCCAGTTTCCTCTATAGCTAAGGTCGTAAAATATAGTTTCAGTATTTTTTCTTATCAGATATCAATTGCTATACCTGAGTGTGATACAGAACATACATTCACTTAACATTTGTAAGTTTAGCATTAATATTTAATTATTACTATAATAAATACTACATGACTTTAAAAAACAAACAAGCAAGTCAAGGCTGTTCTGGCGAAAAGTTGCAAAACATACATATAAGTATAGAGAATTATTAAGTAAGATTTAAAGAATAATGAATTTTTAATTATTATATTCATTGGTAGTTATGTGACGTGACGGTTGTGGGTTCGATCCTAATCGAGAAAATGAAATATTTTCATTACAGGCTCTGGTTATACAAAGACACAACAAAGCGCGGCGTTGAGTTTCGCTATTAAACACGCAATGTCTAGGAAATCGTGGAATAGAGTGTCTTATCACTGGTTTATTTATGATAAAGCCAAATATGGTGCAGTTGGAGCCATGGTGACTGAACGCGACGGTTTTGGGTTCATTTTACCAGTTTATTTTGGTAAACAGTGTAGTGTACATCAGTGTAGGTAATATCTGTGAGTGGAAGTTGGCCACTAAAGTGACTTTTAACTAACACTACAACTACTAACAACAATATTTTTATCTTGTGAAATAACAATAAAAATAAGTATTTAAAGAATATTTTTTTATCAAAATGTAGGTGCTGCAGGGTTAGAATATCTGTAATAAGAATACGGGTACAGGTGTGCAATTCTTCATAACCAGCTCAGCATCAGATGTCGTAACAATGGTTAATATACAAAATGTTTCTAATTGAATGAAAAATGTAGAACGAAGTGACATTTCACTATTTTTTCTACGCTATATCTATCAATACGTGAATTTAACATACAAAATAGTTGTGGTACAACCAGAAAAATATATAATTTATTCTCCATTAATTAACATATAGCCATATGTATGTGTATATTTCATTATAAAATGTGATTTATCATAAAATTGAATGAATACGAGTAAAAATAAAACAGAAACAATCATAAGGCTTGGCAATAAAACGAAAACCGTGAGATACTTGCAGAAACTAAGTTTAGAACGAAGGGAACAACATTAAAAATACGATTTCGAAATATTCTTATCTTGTGAAATAAATTAAAATAACATAATTTCTCAACTCAAGTCGAAGTAAAACTATTTAAAGAACTTACCAGTAGTGTAATTCTATTAATTTTCAAAAAGAGGCGGATATTTGGTCAATTCACTAACATCCTTTCATAGCTACAAGATAATATTTATTCACAGAATAGCGAGAAATTGTAAAACAAATTAACACATAACTTTGTAAATGGATTTTGATTCGCTTTTATTCAAATATTGTTTCATCGTCACAACGATTTTGTTTTTTTATTTAAAGTTTCGATGTTATTTTTAGCGCGCAACAACACTCCCTCCTTTCGACTCGGTCACTGACTGACTAACATAAGTTGAAAACTGGCTGCGGCTGGTGGCTGATGCTTAGCTTTTATTTTGATAGTAAGATTCAACAAATCATTACTAAACTTAATATTGAAATATATTTTTTGTAATATTTTAATTAGATATCTAATAAATATAGTGTTATTTAAGTTCATAAGGTAAGGAAAATATATTTTTTATGATTTTTGTAGAATGGATTGAAATAATGATTTAGTGACATCTAGCGCGAATAACTCAAACTACTTTAACATAGTTTTAATGTTTAAAAAGAGATGGCGCTGTTGTTCAGTGGGCTATGTAGTCCGTTCTCCTAATATAAGATAGATGACGGTAATTTTTGAAACAAGGTATAAAAATAACCTTCATGTAATATACATATAAATAATTTATTAATTTTATGCATATAATTTTATTACATAAATAGTAAATACTAATGGACAAAAAATATAATATTATTTTACTTTAAGCCATTCCAGATCTGCCTTTATTGTTAATAGGTGCTCCACTGCTAGTTGCTGAGCTACCACCAAGTACTCTTATTCCAAGATCGTCGTAATCATCATTTGTACCATTTTCCTCTATTTTGGTGATAACTTCTTCAGGAGATTTTATATCATCTTTTCCATGTTCAACGTCTTCATCAGTTCCTAAAGATTCATTAGTATTTGACGTGGGAGTTTCCAAATTCTCCATGGCCTCGCTATTTTTTCTGCGATATAAACTATTAAGAACAATGTTACGATTAAACGGCCCGTTTTCATCAGAACCCACTAAAGACAAATGACGACATCTGCTACCTGGCTTTCTATTAGATTGCGAGCACATTGGAACAAGTGTGTTAAATTTAGATGTAAGTAAATTTTTCCCTAAAGGTATTGTGGCTAATATTCGTGGAGGATTGGAAGTAGACATCAAAACAGTTTCAATATGTGGCAATTCCTGTTGTGACAAGCAGCCTTTTACTGCAAATCGCCTTTCGTATTCCATGGGGTCCCCTAACAACACAGGATTAAGTTTCACATTATCCATACTAATGATGTTTCCATTTGAATCAATTAATGTACCAGCGATATGCGATATTCGTATACCGTTATTTAGTAAAGCTTTGATTAAGAGCACTTTTAAAGTTTTAATGCCTACAGCGAACTTTGAGTACAACTTATTTTGCTTCAGATTGTTCATTTGTGATCGTAACCAAAACTCGAATTGTTTAAGATGAGGAATATTATTTAAATAGTCCAATTTGTCCAACCCAGAAGTTATACGATAAGGCTGCTTTGTTATGTATCGTGAAAGTCCTGTATGAAAACCTTGTAATGGTAGGGTGTTAATAAGTACTTTAGGATCGGTTACTTCAGTTAAGCCAACTAAATCTGTATCTATTGGTTTACCTGAAATCCATGAGAATGGACTTTTGACTTTTTTATTAAACATTTCCATTATACGTAGAACGTGATCGTTTCCTTTTTTAAGTGGTCGAACAACCTTACCGGTTAATGTAGTGTATAAACTAGTTACATCTTCTAGAGGAATTTCATCAATTTCCGAATCCGGTTCGTTACCTCTATGATCATGGCGCTTAGGAATCCCAGGATGTTTTTGCGAATGAGTTGACCAATGCAAATAGCTGTTTCCAGTTTCCTCTGGATTTGTGTGCATGTATGGATCAGTATCTGGAAAGGTATAGGTGTTATCTTCTTCAATTAACATATGTGACATATTTGAACGGAATAGCTCATTTATTGGGTATGCTACGTTTCCCTCCAATATGTCGTTAGTATCTATTGGTAAATCTGGTAAAACACTTTGCTTGTCACGACTTGGTATATGCAGGGTTACTTCACCAAATACATTTTTATATAAATAAACAATTAATCTTTCTTTTTGAGGCACTTGCATGTCTGATACTCGCAGTCCTGTAACGCTTTTAGGGATACAATAGCATTGTTCGTGTGGGACGTTATTTAAGGTTGATGAAAACATATCGTGCATACCGTGCGGTCTTCTGAAAAATGAATTTTAAAAAAGCTTTTATTTAATAAGTAAAAAAAAACATTTTAACAAGTATTAAATTATTTCTTTATGTACTAAACATTTTATTCAATCATCATATACGAGTATTACCTTGCAGCTATTGTTACAGCTATGCAACAGCATAGTAGAATCTGAAACGAAATTATGCATTAAATTTTGCAATAAATTTAGATTTTTTGGTTCTTTTTAAATATATTTTTAAATTTTCTTTTAAATATTCTCGCGGCTTTTGCAGATAGAAAAGATATGTGTAAGCATATAGTGATATATAGTGTCCTCTTGTCCTCTTGTGTTCTCTCGTCATTTATAAAAACCCTTGATATAGATGATGAAAATCAATCAATCTAATTTATTTTATCTGCATATACAAATGTTATACAAGCATTTCTAAAATATATGTAAATCATAATATCTTATTATAGATTTAACCATAGAATTGAAATTTACATTTCTTCAACGAAAAAATCATGTAAATCATGACATATAAAATACAAATATTGTGCCACTGAATTATATAGTCTTATGAGGCTATAGTGGTGCTTGTGTGCTGGTGGTATCATGTAAAACTCTTTCTACCATCACACCTCTTTAATATCTTTCCTGGGTGCATGCGGGACGTGCAAGCTATGGAATGATCTTTCTCTTAAGGTGTACTCTTAGCGCTTTGGTTTGGGGGGCTTTCAAGGATCGGGTTTACACTTTTATCGTCAAGGCCGGCAATACATCTGCAATCCCCTAAGGTTGTAGATGTTCGTGGGCAAATTTTCTATCTACCATCAAGTTACCCTCTTTTGCAATAAAAAATGGGACAGTAGGTTCAATTTCCTTTCGGAGGATTGATTTTATGTTTATTATTTTCATTTCTCCACTCTTTAGACAAAGATCAGTGTGGGTGGAAAGTGAGGAATGAAGTATCTCAACTACTCCATTCCCCAATTTGCACTTCCTTTTTTAACCCTTATTGCTTTAAGGTTAAATGCGTGTAGCTGCTTATTTGTAAAACGTACCTGAAATATCCCCATGACGTACAAATCACAGAGGACTACACTACTAAACTGATAAAATGTTGTCAACGCTATTTAATTTATAATAGCACTAATTAAAAAAATTAAGACAATTACGAACTAAAACTAAATTTACTAACAATTAACTGAAACAAATAACATTATCAATATAACTTTGTAACGGTATATAATTTGATTATAATTAAAATATAAATCAACTAACATAATGGCCCGGTTTTGTCTGTAAATTTATCGGAATTTGTCGGAAACTCATAATCGTAAGTAGGTATATATCTATGTAATAAAATTTGATCTGATCGCTGTCTGTACATGGCTGATATTTGAGAAAATTTATTGTTTGGAGCGTTTATTGATATAACAGAACCCAAAAAAATATATATATATATATTTTGTCTGTTTATGCGTGCTAATGTCAGAAATGGCTTAACCGATGCTTCTATTTCACTGTTCGTTTTGGTTAACTTTAAATAAAAAAATAAAATAAAAAAAACAGCTTTACGCTGTATCCCGTAAACAGGGTACGCAGAAGGAACTTAGGGTTAAGACACACGATTCCCCACTTTCTGCCAAAATCTGACGGCGTTGAGTTCTGCCACTCAACACGCAATGCCTCCAGAATTCGGCAGAAAGTGGGGAACGGAGTGTCTTAACACTAAGTTCGATCTGCCTACCCTGCTGTGTGCGGTATACAGCGTGAAGCTGATTTATTTATTTTTTACCTGCTTAATAAACAATCATATTTAAATGTCTCTATGCTTAGTATCACGCAGTCTCATACATAGCAGGATAGCCAGAGAAAACATAGTGTCTTACACTCCGTTCCTTATTTCCGCCGAATTCTTGAGACATTGAATGTTGAAAGGTGTGTGTCTTCTTACTCAATTTTATCATATATTGTAGTAATTTATACATTTTAATACAATAACAACGATATAGATAAAAAACTAAATATATAAACATAAACTAATATATTATTACACTAGGTTACGCTCATGCGGATAACAGCCATTACATGTAGAGTATAATTGAAGAATGTTTTATATTTTTACAAATTTCTTAATACAATTATTTTTACAATTAATTTACATTAATATTATAATTTTGTAAAAAAAATGAACGCAGCCAGATTTAGAACTGGAGGTGCAGTTTTCAAATTTACCTTAAATTTATGTAAAATACCGGCATTAGTACTAATAAAAATTACTACTATTTAGTAATGACATTTATATTCTATTACATTTACTAAGTACTGGTTGTAAAAAAATAAATTTGACTTGACAAATGAAAACTGCCTTTGACGGCTGTCACCGACTAAAAAAATGTTCTGCCGTATACCCAACGCATTTCAAGCTGGCTTAAATCAAATTTCCAATAAAAAATACTTTTTAAGTTATCTCCTTGGAAAAAAGAAAGGTAGTGAATTAAATTTCTTCCTAAGAAACAAGAGCTATACCAATCCTACTGGAATTCCAGGATCTGGAGCTGGCAAGGGTGGTGGAGCTGGTGGATCTATCAGGGAATCTGGTGGCAGCTTAGGTCAGTATGGAACAGCTCAGGAGGAACAATTCTTCTTCAATAAACAGAGAGAGCAATTGGAGAAACTAAAGAAGAAACTTAAAGAAAGTAAAGTCGGTGATTTGACACAAAAAAAGGAAAAGTGAGGTTTTTTTAATTTGAATTGATTAATTAATAAATGGTGAAAAAATTGTAATAAATTGTTTTAAAATGTATTCTATTATCTTTTCTTAAAATTAATATCTTCCCCCACAGTCTGTAAGAGAAAAGCTACTTTTAAAATATAATTTTAGGGAACATTTACTATATTAGCGTTCATGATAGTTACGATAAAATGTAACAATATTTTTCATTACTTTAAAGAAGAACATCAAACAATATTTTTTATAATAATAAGCAAAAACTTTAACTTTGACAAGTGCGAATCGGATTCACGCCGGGTTCCCTACTATTATATACTGTAGGTACTATAGTATATATATAAAAAGGACAAAAAGTCGTCTTTGCTATATGACAGTGTTTTTAAGAATTTGGTGTTATTGCGGCAACAGAAATACATCATCTTTAAATTTTTCAATGATGTATTTACTGAATGTGAGACACACCCTGGTGACAGATGAACAGACAGCGGAATCTTAGTAGGTACTACGGTACCATTTTTACCATTTGGCTACGAAACCCCGAAAAAAAGCAAATTTCGGCTACGGTACGGTGTGCTTAAAAGTAAAACAACAATGTTTTAACATTCAGTAATTCTCAACCCTTTCTTCTATGCGGGAAAAAGCAAGAAATTTAAAAATAAAATAACTACGGTCAATCTTGGTAACTTAGACCGGTACGAACGACATTCTACACTATGGCCTAACATTTAAAGAACATTGAAAGGGTGGTTTTGTTTTATTAGTGCTCTTATAATACTTTTCACCCGTAGACATTTACATATGTATCTACATACTCTCACACCTTTTAAAATACAATCAGTATAGAAGGAAATCAGAATTTTACAGTCTGTTAAAGATTCCCCAAAAAACCATTCGTAAAGAGGTAGTCAAAATTATACTTCTTATTAATCTAGGTTTAAGTCTAATACTTGGTTCATGTTTTTATTAAATAATGGATGAAAGTGATGTAATAAACATCATCAAAAACTACTTACAATTATGTTTAATAGAAAACTATTAGGCAAATTAAAAAGAAAATAAGCGAAAATAATTAAACCAAACAAAAAAATTGTAAAAACTTGAGTAGGTATTAATTATCTAATGTAGGTATTAATGTTTAAAGAGAATCAAAGTTACCCAGATTGATTGTAATGAAATTCAATAAATAATATTACTATTTATAAGCATATATTTTTTAGTTTCCGCTTCCGGCTGTCAAAACAGTAACAGTGTGATAAAAGTGCTCCCGATAACAATTAAGAATTCTAGTGAACTATCACAAATATCAACTCGTTGTGCCAAGAATCACCGATCACTGGTCAGATAATAACTATTGGCGAGATAGACTCACAAAAATCAACCTGATTGTAAAAAATATCAAGGAACTATATCAAGATTTAAAGGTTAGTGTTTCATCGTTGACACATTTGACATATCAAGATATCCGCATTACACTTGACGGTTGTTAATAAAAGTAACAGCATTACCAACCTAACAGATTGAATTGGACGTTCGGATACACACATATTGAAACGTTTGGTTATTGCATCATGGATAATAAGGGAATGTCAGAAGATATGTTACGACTATTTCAAATGATGAAAATGGAATTAGAAAAACAAACAGTAACAATTACACAGAATATAAGCGACGCCTTAATGCTTACTATTGACGAAAAAATTCAACCGATTATAGAAGAAAATAAAAACTTAAAATCTGAAGTGGAAATTTTGAACAAGAAGGTTAAATATTTAGAAAATATGAACAGAAAAAATAATATAATAGTACATGGAATTAAGGAAACGGAGAATAGTCATGAAGAATTATTTATTATTATAAAAAATAGATTGAAAATTATAAGTGTTCAGATAGAAAATTATGATATAAATAAGTGCCACAGGTTAGGAAAAAAGCACGAAGGAAGGAAAGATAGGCCGATTCTAATTACATTTACGTCATATCAAAAGAAAATAGAAACCATAAGAAATAAAAGGAAAATGCCACAGGGAACTTATATAACTGAAGATTTTTCAAAAGAAACGCTCGATATGCGCAAAAAATTACAAGAAGAATTGAAACAGGAAATAGAAAAAGGAAACGAAGCATTTATTAGAAATAACAAACTTATTATAAGAGGAAAATCTGAAGCAGAAAAAAGGAAAAGAGAAATTTCCATGTCGCCTAAG